>DWPQ01002312.1:0-10823 GCA_018251795.1 Perichares adela | reverse complement strand
GACGGCCCATGACGGTCGATTAGTTATTTTTTATGCCCTCCCATGATATGGGTATTATATGAACGGGCTTTGTGAGAAGATTGCGGAGCATGTAATAAATTCAGACTTATGTTAGTCATGTTCAATGTAGACGACTGCTAACAAACAATGTGTCTGTACAAATTGACTTGATATCCTTACTTCAGGTTTTAATTTTAGCTGATGACAGTACGTACGTACGTAACTAAAAGGTCGTGGCGATTTCAACAACTGTGCCAAGTTTAAGTGATAGAGCGAGATTAATGACGTCATACGCGGTAGGGGTTTTAGGAGTGATTGCTAGTGGTAAACATATGAGCGCTTTTTTTTTGCTTCGATGATAATTACTACCGGTACATTTCTTAATGAACCAACAACGTTAATTAGAAGAATAAAAGTAATGTTTTGACATATTTTGTACTGTAATACTGTTAAAAGTAAACTAGATGTTTTTTTGGATAGATGTTGACTGGCCATTTAACAATTAAATTTAGATAGTACTAGCTTTCATCCCCTATTTCAACCCCTTACAACTTGTTTTTAGAATTAAAAAATAGCTTATGTTCATTCTCAGGCTCTAGGCTATCTCTTTACCAAATTTCATTGAAATCGGTCCAGTAGGTTCGGTGCCTATTAAGTACAAAGAAACAAGCAAACAATCAAATCTTTCCTTTTATAATATTAGTATAGATGTACTTCGTTCGGCTCGCCTAGCTTTCAGCCAGCAAGTGACGTATACGCTTCAAGTCTTTAGGCCGCACAAAAACATCGTCAGACTTGCAAATACTTTTGTATTTAATACTTATCTCTCAATATGTGTTTTTGTCTTTACCGATGCTAGTTTTTACCCACAAGCACAAAGATGTTAGTAACCAGTTATCTCCTCCGCGTTCAAGTGTTGTAAGTGTTCATGCGTATGTAGGTTTATCTCGCTACTCCATCACCGAAACACAATCGTTCGACTGAAGCACTACAAGGTCACACACGGACGGAGATCTGTTACATTACGAAATAAATGGACTCTCAAATTTTAATAACACGTGACTTGGACGGTACTTGGAAATAATCGAAAGGCTTTTTGTAACTTTTACTAAGATTATTTTAATTGTCAATATAAAAAATACTCGCTTCAGTCTCAGAACAGACCGAATCATTCCGTTTCTATATGAATACATTTTCTTAATTTAAAAAAGTATCTTTAAAATTAATTTTAGCAACAAGGCATATTTGTGTTCATTTAATGAATTCAATTGTAATAAATACAATTTTTATTGAACTTAACATAAAATGCACTAGAGACTACTCCGATGCGAAATCGGTTCTCCACTGTGAGTAAATTTACCAATGGTCTATCTACACAGATTAATAAAGATCATTGCTTAGAGCCTATTGTGTATCGACTATGTAGCGCCGTTAATTGTATTTAAATGGTCACTTTGAATGTATTTATGACATGTGTGCATCCTGGTGCAGATACCTTGGTCCGACCCGACGTTGCCATGGTTAAGTTAATCAGCATGATTAACACCACACAACTGCACATTGTGTACATACCAAACTTGGGTAAAAAATACCGCACTGGCGGATCGACTGAGATATCGACAGGCGTATAACATATTTGATTGACAAATGGATTTACACTTTCTTCAGAGTACCTTAAATGCGAACATCCATTAATAAATATTTTTCTTATCCGTTAGTCAGGGAACGAAATATCACCTAGACTTATCCCGTCAGTAAACTTTTATGGAGGCAATTTCACCATGTAAGAGGTGGAGAAAAAATCCTACCACTTACCACCCTCAATGGGTGGTTATTCCGCTTCTTGGCCGGCAACGCGTCAATGATACCTTCGGTATTGCAAACGTACACGGACGATGGCGACCACTTATATAAAACTATTAATGGTTCGCAGGCTATTGTTACAATGTTTTCGAAGCATTCCAAGAATAACAAACAACCAGTCGCATCCCGTCTCAATGTTGGAATTACATTGTTCCGCTGTTATCGCAACCTTCGCGCGGCTTCCGCGTCAAGTTGCGCATTCCGCGCGCCTCGCCTTCTGATGAAACGATAGCCACAACACACTGTCTTATTAACTACTAAGTGGATGATTCTTTAAGCATTAGATCAGCTACAGAATGCTTTTGTTACGTCGGCAGGTTCGAAGCCAAAACGCTGACCATGCGAGGCCTAAGGAACTCCCCCGTTGTGTGAAATAATATTTAAAATACAAGAAGTATCGTGTGTTTTGTCAACACCATCTAGCTCCGTTTTATATACTGTTCATTTAAAATTGCATGGTTATTATAACTCGTTAGCGAAGCGTTAGTTTGTAACTACACTTCTATGAAAGGTATAATGCCTACAAATTTTAGGTTTGCTTCAGATTCTGAGTTTCCAAAATTAAAATTGAATAGTTTCTTTGCATTATATTTCATGCTGACGTCAATTAAAGCAGCTCATGCCAGCATGCCCTGTTGCATATTTAATGATACCTGTCCATAATAATATGGAGATAATTCCTATTATTGTTTGCTTTTTAAGTTCATTTTGTCATTTCGAGATTTTGTCAATTTGTGACACTAAAATTACTACTAACATTAATGCGGATTAGAATCGATATGGCAAACTGAAAATTATTTACCTCTTTTGCCTGAAAATTGTACAGGTTAATCTTTGAATTATATCAGTATCAGTGAGTGACTTAATATCAAATTATAGGTCTGTAATTAATAGGTCACTGCGCGTGCCATCCTGGTTCGCGGCGGTTTATTGTGAACGTGATTCGGTAATTGGAACCGGATGAAGCAGTGCGTAATTGGTACTGTAAGCTTCCTGACCACATATTATCGTATATGCTAATATTTCAACGCGACTCTAAAATAGAATGACTTCAATGCTTTAAATCGGTGCGGTACAGTCTATATTACTAATTATCTTCGGTTTATATATTTTTTTACCTTAAGGCCATCTTTTACGGAATTACAGATATTGTAGATTTTGGAGCGTTAGGAACTGAACCATCCTTAAGTCCAAGCCAAGTTCACCTGTACATGGTTGACAAACAGTTGAAAAACAGACAAGGATATGGCATTAGGTCCGTCCTGTCAGAAGTCGCTGGGATCTATACCGCCCAGTTTAAGTGTAGGAGTAATATTCCAGCGTAATGGGTTATTTACGTTACAGACTTGCTTAATTGGCTTACAATCCTAGAATTAATCCAATCATTCGATGTTTTGAATCCCTACTGAAGAGCCAGTAATAAGTAACTATTCCGCTCACGTAGTAAGCAAGGTGGCAACACATCGGTGATGTATTTGGTGTCACGGAAATTCATGGGCGACGGTGCCCGCATATACCAGGCTGTCTGTCTGCTTCTTGGCTTAGCTTTTAACATAAAAATACCTAGTAAGTCAAATCAACATACGCTTCGAATGTAGAGACGACGCGAACAATGGAATCTTTTAATGAGCAGGCACGGCGGATTGTAATGTATAATGGCTGATACCTCAGTCGACCGACCGTTCACTGTACAACGCACAAAATAATACATTATTTAAAACAAACGAAATCACTTCACACGTTTTTATTCCCGCTTGAACTGGGCGATACACTTTTTAAAACTCGTGCCTTCCTCGCATTATAAAGGTCAATTTTTAAAATATTTTGTTACTCGTATTAACCTTCAGCTCGCATGAATCTGTAAAGACCGCTAGGGCAAATAGCAAAATGTCAACTGTGTTAACCTAAAGTAATAATAAAGGTACGCAATAATAACTATACTAGTGGAACTATACAGTAAAAAGCAGATTTCCTTTCTTCGTCAGTGATACCTTTGGTATAACCAACCATCAGGTCTCGTCAGATTGTTTGCCATGAAT
Organism: Perichares adela; assembly: GCA_018251795.1. Taxonomy (NCBI): domain Eukaryota; kingdom Metazoa; phylum Arthropoda; class Insecta; order Lepidoptera; family Hesperiidae; genus Perichares; species Perichares adela. Next base: position 6,921 of record DWPQ01002312.1, on the reverse strand, counting down.
ATAAAAAATCAAGGTTAATCTTCTGAACTATATGATACCGACCCTACGATTATCGACGCCTCACGTTGAACATTAACGGGTTCGTTCATTTACCTACTTCATACACAAAATATCATTCGTCGCTCTCTTACGTTTTAATGATTGATTGTTTCTAAAATGTTAAGAATTTACAATTTTACATTTTTCACAATGAGTAACACTTGAAATATCATTCTTATCGTCACGATGAACAAGTTGCGAAACGTTGTCGACATTTATTTATCAAAATATGAATTACTTAACTAGTGGTAGCCTTCGCTTCGCTTCACGAAATCTATTCCTATCGTTTACAAAAAGTAGTTAGCCGCAACCGAAACTATTGTTATTTATTTTTGTTGAACGTTATTAATAATTGTACATTTCATGTTTACACCATTTTGTTAGGTTTACTTAGTTTATGAGTTACGATTTAGAACAAAAGTGACTCATTTCAAAATTAGGTTATTGGAAGATTTATGAAATGTATTCTCGTGCTCAGGTATTTCAGCCAAATTATAGAATATCGATATAAAGAGAAAGAAAGGAATTTAGCTTTTGTAATGTATAAAAGGCTTTTATCCATGATATAAATCTTGTTTAATAGTAATATTTTGCTCTGTTCGTGTGAACCTGCAAAGGCCACTAGGGCCAATAGCAAAATGTCCAAAAACAAATGTATATGTAATATTATTTTTGAATTGAATAACTTTCGTTCTTATAGTACGAAACGTCGGCGTGATGCGGTATGAGGCACAGGCAAAAAATGTGTCTTTAACGATATCGAGGTCAACCTATTTTTTCTTTCTTTCGAGGGGGAAACTTTCAAAAAGTACCCGGCGCCGTAGGGAGTGACACAGGGTTATGTGGGATTTCTACTGCACTAAAACCCCCTTGGTGGCCTTCCTCAGCGCTGTGTGGAGGACTCCGGGATCTCCAACAGAACGCAAATGGAACCCTCCGAGCGCAGTGCCTTTCGGCTCTGCCTGCGAGGGACTAGACGTCCCAACGTGTATGTTTCTCGTTCATGATGGCATGACGCCACACATGCCATCGTCCTTCCTGGCGCAGCTGATGGACGGTTCGAGCTCCCACTGTAGCCGTCCGCAACCCTGAAAGCCCCTTTTAGTCGTAATCGAGGTCAACCTACTATTACATGTTTATTTCAACCCTGCTACCATTGTGGTGAACTTTGTTTTGTCTGTGAAATTGTCAATTGTTAATCTATATTTTTTGTAGTAAATTGGTTTCCGGTTTCGATGATCATCCGGTTGATATATTAAGCAAGAATGGTGTAACTGGTGTAAGCTTTCTGTAAAAATAATTAAAATAAAGAAGATATTGCATATGATGTGGAGTTTAACTGAACAACACTTGAAAACTTCACAATTAACAACAATTGGCGACCGTGACTATAGTGACTACTCTGACTCGTGATTTTCATGACTACGTGACCGGAGCTTGTGCAAAAATGGCTACCGAAAGCATAAGTTTAGAGAAACTTTCGGTAGATAGGAGTTATTTAACTCGAAAAAGAGCACAATTAAGAAGGATATTTACACGGCATGTACAAAATATTGAAAAATTAGAAGAAAAATCACATAATATCTGTCCAGATATGCAATATGCAGAAAGTAAATTTGAAGAAATAATAAAATTAGACAACGCCATACAAGATTTAATGCTTAAAGAAGAAAATATCGAGGAAAAAGTTATCGAAAAAGAGTATGATGAATGTGACGAGTTAACCTCAAGATGGATTCGTTGTAAGAAAAGGACTGAACAAAAAAGTGCAGTAGACAGTCAAAAGGTAACCACAAACCAACGATTAAATCTACCAAAACTTGAATTGAGGACATTCAACGATAACCCTAAAAACTGGATAAATTTCTGGTCCCAGTTCCAAAAGATTCATAATGATGGAACAATCAGCGAAGAAGATAAATTTCAGTATTTGATCCAATGCATGGAACCTGGCTCAAAAGCAAGACAACTAATAGAAAGCTATCCTCCAGTGAAAGAAAATTATACCAAAGTCATTAAACTTCTCAAGGATCGTTTTGCAAGCGACAACATTTTGATAGAAATTTACATTAGAGACTTACTTAAATTAGTGATATCTAGAAATAAAGTCAATATAGATGTTCTTTATGACAAAATTGTAACTAATGTGCAAACTTTAGAAACTTTAGGTATGGTGCAAGATAAATATGAGTGTTTATTGTATCCATTGGTGGAATCTGCTCTGCCCGACAACACATTAATGTTGTGGAGTAGGTTGCTTAATGAGTCTGATGGGTCAAAGTCAAAGTTAAGTTCCCTATTAAGTTTCTTGCAGACAGAGGTACAAGCTGAGGAAAGAATTAAGCTTGCTAGATCTGATATGTTCAATACAGGGGATTCATCATCAGCATCACTTCCAACGGCTGCATGTTTGATGACATCGGGACAATTTAAAGAAAAAAAGAATCCTGTTGAAGGTAAAAGTTTTAATTGTTATTTTTGTAATAAGAATCACAACACCATAGAATGCCAAAGTAAATTTAATCTTCAAGAAAAAATATCAAAAATTAAAAGTCAAGGTGCATGTTTTATCTGTCTTAAAAAAGGCCATTTAGCAAAGAAATGTAAGACATTTATTAAGTGTCTTCATTGTGGGAAACGCCATTTAGTAATTCTTTGCCCAAGTTTACATGATACATCTCCTGAAAATAAAATAAATAAAGAAATTAGTAACAGTTTTTCAAGTCAAAGGGGTTGTACTACATTATTACAAACTTTAATGGTAAAAGTATACAATGGTAAAAATTCTAAGATAGTTAGAGCTTTATTAGATTCAGGTGCACAGAGAACTTATATTAAAGCAGATTTGGTGTCAGAATTAAACCTTGAAATGATAGGAACAGAGTACTTAGGTCATTCACTTTTTGGGGGTGTTAAAAAGCAAACTCAAGATCATAAACTTATAAAATTCCAAATTAGTGATGTTAAGCATAATTATTTTACAGCAATGGTAGGTCTTGAGCAAAAAATGCTTTGTGGTCATTTACCAAAAGTTAGAGATCCGTGTTTGATACAACAGTTAAAGAATAAGAATATAGAGTTAAGTGATAATATGAATTCAGACATTTCAGAAATCAGTATTCTCATAGGTTCTGATTATTTAGGATCCATCTTAGAATCAAACATTGTTCATATTAATGAAAATCTAGTGGCTGTTAAAACTAAACTTGGATGGACTGTACAAGGGCCTACACAAGGTGTTTATAATACTACAGTAAACTCAAACTTTATTGCTACTCTGCTAAATGAAACTTCTTTAGATTTCTTGTGGGATTTAGAAACACTAGGTATTAAAGACCCTCAGGAAAAAGGAATAAAAGAACAAGAAGCAGAGATGATAAATAGTTTCAATGATGATATAACTGTAAACAGTGATGATCGCTATGAAGTAGGTTTAATCTGGAAAATAGGGTGCCCTCCATTGGAAAGTAATTATGAGCAGGCATATAAGAGATTATTATCTACTACAAGAAAATTGGAAAATAGCGGAAAGATAAATGATTATAATGATGTCTTATTAGAATGGAAAAAAGAAGGTATACTAGAAGAAGTTAGAAGTAATACAGAGCAAGGTCATTACTTACCACACCACGCAGTTATCAAGTTAAATAGTAGTACCACGAAGATACGTCCTGTGTTTGATGCATCTGCAAAGGATAAGAAAGGAAATTCATTAAATTCATGTTTAGAAAAAGGACTCAATTTGATAGAGGATATACCTAAATTATTAATAATGTTTAGAGCAGGTACATTTGGAGTAATAGCAGATATTAGAAAAGCATTCCTTCAGATATCCGTTAAAAATGAAGATAGGGAATATTTAAAACTACTATGGTGGAATGACATCAATACAAAAGAAAAACTGATAACTTACCAGCATACTAGAGTACCATTTGGGATAGCATGTAGCCCATTTCTATTGGCAGCCACAATCAATCATCATCTCAAACAGAATGAGACTGAGTTTCCGAAAACTGTACAAATTTTACAAAATTCATTATATGTGGATAATTGTGTCACCAGTTTTGACAGTAAAAAAGAGTTAGATACATTCATACAAGAATCTACAAAGTTAATGCATAAAGGTAAATTTCATTTAAGAGGCTGGATTTCAAGTTATAACCAGAATACAGATATAACAGAGTCAGTTTTAGGAATGAAGTGGAAAGTCAACAAAGATGTTATAGGTTGTTATACAAATTTTAAAAATATTAAAGAAAGAAATATAACTAAGAGAAATTTATTATCTATTACACAGCAGGTATTTGATCCCCTTGGATATTTATGTGCTACTACATTAGTACCTAAATTGATAATACAGAAGGCTTGGTTATTAAGTACAGATTGGGATGAAAGTATTCCTGAAGAGTTAGAGAAAGAATTCAGAAAGTGGATGAGTGTTGCACACTATTTGGAAAAATGTGAAATTCCACGAAGGTTGACAAGAGCACCACTGTCAAAATGTGATACCAGTATACATGTATTCTGTGATGCCAGTAAGTATGCTTATGCAAGTTGTATATTTCTTCGTACTATATACAAAAATCAGATAACAGTCAGATTTTTATTAGGCAAGAGTAGAGTTGCTCCAATTAAGAGAAAATTGACATTACCGAGGTTAGAGTTAATGGGGGCACTCATGGCATCAAGATTATTGGATGAAGTCATAAAATCTGGATTATTTGCTCATTGTGACAAATATAAATTATATTGTTGGACCGACTCATCTGTTGTATTAGCATGGTTAAAAAGACAAGATACATGGAAACCATTTGTAAGAAATAGAGTAAATGAAATAAATAAGACTATAAAAAAAGAAGATTGGTACCACTTACCTGGTATTTTCAATCCTGCAGATTTACCATCTCGTGGATGTTCTGCAAAGACACTGCTGGAACAAAGCTGGTGGGAAGGCCCAGAATGGCTTAGATTAATGGAAGAACAATGGCCAAAGTCTAACATATTGTACTCACCGTCTGAAGAAAAAGTCATCAATTGTGAACAAAATAATAACGCTGCAATTAATGTTGAAGTTTCTACAAGGAATTTTAGTGAGAGATTGATGTATTTTAGTAAATACAGTAAAATTGTAAGACTTGTTGCATTTGTATTAAGAATGAGTCCAAGAATAAGAAAACAGTTTGATATAAAATCTCAACATATACACAGTGAAGAATACAGAAATGCTGAAGATAGATTAATTAAATTGATTCAAAGAGAAACATATACAGAGAACATACCAAATAAATTAATCATAATTAAAGAACAAGGAATTATCAAAGTGAAAACAAGATTAGAATTTAGTGGGGAAAATAAAGAGTTTATATATCCAACATTGCTACCTGGAAAAAATGGAATAATTCAACGGATGGTGGAAGAAAAACATAGATTACTAAAGCATGCCGGGACACAGGTGATGATGGTTCATCTGAGAAATTCATTTTGGATTACAGGTATAAGACAAATTGTTAAAAAAGTTGTAAAGCAGTGTATAATTTGCAAAAGATATAAAGCTAAACATTATGAAGCACCAGAACCACCATTACCTGCAGACCGTATACTTACTGTTGCTCCTTTTGAAGTAACTGGGATTGATTTGGCTGGACCATTGTTATTAAAAAGTAACAAAAAATGTTGGATTGTCCTATTTACATGTGCAGTATATAGAGCAGTGCACTTAGAACTTACAGATTCACTATCAACAGCATCATTTATTATGACATTGAGAAGATTCATAGCGAGGAGAGGTAGAGTCCGAAAAATATATACAGACAACGGTACAAATTTTGTAGGCACAGCAAATCTGCTTAAAGAGGTAAATTGGGAAGAGATAGAAACAGCAACAAATTCCAGTGGTATAGAGTGGAAGTTTTCACCTCCTTCAGCTCCTTGGTGGGGAGGGTGGTGGGAAAGGATTATTAGAATAGTAAAGGACATGTTAAGACGTATTCTAGGAAAAGCTTCTGTGGAGTGGATAGAATTATCTACAATTTTATGTGACTGTGAAGCGGTCATAAATAGCCGACCACTTACTTATGTAGATTTAGGTGAACTGAAATCATTGACACCAATGATGTTCTTACAAAGCTTACCATCAAATGAAACACCAGATATTGATCAGGTAGACCAACTTCTAAATGTTAGATATAAATACTTACAACAACTTAGAGAAGACTTTAAAAAGAGATTTAAAAATGAATATTTATCATTATTAATTAGTAAAGGCAAACAGAGAAAAAATGAACCTAAAGTAGGAGATATAGTTTTAATAGAGATAGAAGGAAGTCGTTTAAATTGGCCATTAGGATTAGTAAAAGAAATTTATACAGGTAAAGATGGATACACACGAGTAGCTAAGCTGCAGACTTCTACAGGTGAAAAGGTAAGAGCTTATCAAAAACTTTATCCTTTAGAGATTTCTTCAGTGCCAGACAACTGGACACAATTGCAGGAGAGCCTGGAAGCTGAAAGTAGCACAGACCAGCTGACACCGGCTGAAGCTACTAGATGCAGCAGAAGATCAGGGAGAACTATCAGAGTACCTCATCGGTTCTTGGATTGATTTTGTTTTTTCTTATATTTTTTGGACCCATGAAACTCATTAAGTTCTTTTTTATTTAAATGATGTGTAATCTTTTTAGTTTGTTTTTTGTCGCCCTCTGGAGGATGTGGTGAACTTTGTTTTGTCTGTAAAATTGTCAATTGTTAATCTATATTTTTTGTAGTAAATTGGTTTCCGGTTTCGATGTTCATCCGGTTTATATAATAAGCAAGAATGGTGTAACTGGTGTAAGCTTTCTGTAAAAATAATTAAAATAAAGAAGATATTGCATATGATGTGGA
>DWPQ01002311.1:0-10825 GCA_018251795.1 Perichares adela | reverse complement strand
TCACGTAAAAACTACTTGACGGATTTGGATGAAACTTTGCAGTTATATAGTTTATATACCAGAATAACATATGGGCTTCTTTTAATCCCGAAATTCCTACGGGAGCGAGACCTACGGGTCCCGAAGCGAAGCGAGAGCGGGTCACTAGTAATGTAATATTCATATCGATATCCATTTAATCTATTAAAATATCAGCAAACAAAATTTTACTTATCTCTAATTGAATAAGTGACAATTTCTCATGCTATTGGGCTGTATAAGAAGGATTGTGTCACGAATAATATAAAAAGAGCCATAAGAATACTCATATACAGCAAATAACAAAAACATACGTACATAAAATAATGTAGCATCGAACACAAAATTATATTTCCAGGCCATTTACACATAACGAAGGCTTCATACGAAGTTCGTTATAATAACTAGCTGTTGAGTGGTAAGGCAGAATATATTTCTTTCATAATTCAAAACCTATTCAGAGAACGGCTCAGTTGGGAGGACGGATAATTTGAGGTGCGATTATCTTTTATTCCCGAGCAACAACGCCATAATAAGAGGTCGACAGATGAAACCCACGGACTCAAATTAATAAGCAGCACACCACTTTTAGCGTTATTTTTAGAAGTTTCTTGTAATTTTCATCTCAGAAATAATAAATTGAAAAATAATCTCGTAAATAATACTATAAGCTTCAATGGTGAAGTAAAAAGAGCTCTTTATCCTAAAGTTTGTGTAATGACGAAAGTTGAACCGGTTATCATTAGTGGCATAGCATTCATGAGCATGTGTTATTATGTAACTGATAAGCAGTTTGGTTTTCGGAGACTGAACAAGATATTAAATGGCTTTAAAACGAACACTTAGATTGACCAACGCTATACACGCTTGATATCGTCAAGTGTACGATAAGACTTCTCTTGCAATGGGATCCAAAAACATTGAGACAAAGCCCGAAGGGAATACTGAAATATCTTAAATTGTAATTCACATAGACGTAAAACAAACGTGCCAAGAACACATCAACGACACAGGAACAATAAACAAAGTAACACGAGTACGGAGGTGCAAACCGCAGATCAGTATCACCGCCGGCGCGCTTGTAACGCAGTTATAATTGAAATGCAAATGCGATACTATTATCTTTCGCCGGCATTTAAATACCATTTAAAAGAGAATTATGCATGATGAAATTAGGTCATCCAGCTCACTTGTGTTGATATTAAAATATGAATTTCTTTAGCATTGACTATTGATGTTCTTTAATTTCGCATTAGCAATTAGGGTTAAATTTTTACCTGAGTTCCATTCGGATAAATCGCCAAGGGTAAGTTACAATATAGAAAGGTAATGTGAAGCAAATATTGAAGCAACATAATTTTGTATTATTATCTGTATATTATAGTTTATACAATAAAATAAAGTAAGTTATAATATTTATAGAAGCTAGCTCTTCACTGACTGGAAAGTTCAGACTCATCGAAACTTAAAAATAGATCGTGATCTCTTATTAAAAGTATGATAAAGCTTGCTACATTTTTTTTTAATTTGAACTCAATTTGATCTTTTTTGCAGAATAAAATTACTGTAGCTACTGTCAAGTTTGTTCAGGAACCTTTGTTAGTAGAGTATATCTACTTAATTCTGTAAGAAATAACTGGATCAAAAGATAGAATGGAGTCACTACATATTTGCACGGATATAACAATTCTATTACTGAAAATAAAATAAAGAGAAGAAACTGGACAGAAAACAATGCAACAATAAACAGTAATGTTTCAAAACGAAAAAAGGAAAATATTTTAAAATAAACAAAAAAAATACGATGATAAGAATGAACATAATGCAAGCCCAAAAGCAGGCTTAAAGTTTTCCTATAGGCTCTTTTTCCCCACCGAGCTTTCCAACCCCAAAATTCTAAGATTAAAAAAAACATTCGCTGTTCACATCAACTGTTACGACACCAACGTGAAAATAAATAGAATAGCGGAACTAATACAACTATTACTGACAAAGTGAACAATAGCGGTGCACCGTGTGACAATGTGACGTCACGCGAACCAGACCCGGTTACAGCAGGCGTCAACGTGTGGGCTCCATTCATACGTGCGGATTGCAACGCTTGTGGCTAATCATTCATGACGAAACCGGCTTACGTGCAGTTACGGAGGATGCAGCGTTAACAACGTTATGCAACGTCAGCCACCTGGTAACACTCCTTGTACGAGGACATAATTATGCCACGCGACGCTACCACACGTGAATATTTTATTCAATAGGTCTACATAAGCGTTACGCCTTTTAACGTTCCAACAAGTGTAACGAATAAATAGAATTGTGACGGAAAAAATATTGTTCGGTTTTTTAAGTCGATGATTTAGTAAGTCTGCAGTTTATTCTGGTAATGGTTATATCAAAGTTGAACCATAACTTATTTCGATCGCTTATCATATTGTCCATGAAAACCAAGATAGAGTTCCGGTGTATTTACAATTGACTTCACCGATAAAGCTTTTGCACAATCGATTTTAGATAACAGCAGGTATTACCACCCTAACCCTTTCAAAAGTGCGACGGTATCGCGTAACCCGCCGCTCGACCCTACCTTCCGTGGTAACAGAAAATCGATCAACTCGAAACTTTAAACCGGCCACCAGTCGCCCGCTATAAAGAAAGGCTTAAGGGAAACCAAACAATACCTTTGGACTGGCTGACTTCGAACGTATTGAAGTTCGCTACTATTGTCTAGCTTCAGTACGGAATTGCTGTGTCGAACGCACTCTCCAATATTATAATGTTGATTTTGCAACGTCTTGTGTACTTTCATCTTATGTAATGTTAGGCTTAGTTTCATGTTCATAGCTTATCTAGCTTTAATTTTTTTTTCATTTATTGATCAATTTGATCTAATTAAAAATTTAAATTATCTTATGCCCTATAAAGTGTATCACACAGCAAAATTCATCAACATTGGTCCAACGTTTACTATTGGATCTTGTTTTTAATTTAGTCAATTATTCAATAATGATTATCTACTTTACATAATTAAATCGAGCATGACCTCATTTGACTCCACACAATTTTCACGAATCGTCTGTGAATCAACGATCATTATTATTGTTATCACGAAACAACGCTCTTAACATAATTTTATTATCTTTTTGATCGTGTTACGTTTACAACGGATTATATTTTTATCTTACTTTATAACTGTGTTTTTAGAGTATATTAATGAACTATAAGCCTTTGGTCGGCTTTGGTCGAAGACGAATTCAAGATCAGAGGACAACTATACATATCGTCCTTCAATATCTACTTTAGAATCTAAGTTTGATTTTATTTTCGTTTTTGGTTGTTTAGGGTTTATTCATAAACTCAGTTTCTTAAAATTAAAAGATGCCTCCCTGATTCGAACTCATTCAGTGAGAATTAATTCCAAGCGCCTACTCTTTTGCTATTGTTTACGTAGCAGAAGTTTTATGCCTAGCCTTTTAGCAGAATGATCTTCAAAACACTCGGCTCGCATGCACTCGCGCTAGTTGTTTACCCGATTCCTTGGAAAAATATTGGACTCGCTCGTGAATGTACCTCATATCTGAAAGGAGTCCTCGTATCCTATCATAGTAAAAGCATTTAAAATTCATAAGCAATAGACTTCGTTATGTTCGTTATATTGTTTCATACCGACGATAAAACAGGAAATAGTGTTTTTAATGGTAGCTATTTCATCGGACATTGAAATGTTTTATCACCAGCCGTTTTAAATGTCTTGGGCGCAGTATATTTAAACGAAGATACTGACTCAAACAGAAGGGACCTAGCTTCCAATTCAAAACCTCATTTGATGTACAGTAACATGCACCACCCAAAGTTCTTACTATTGAACCGATTGGTAAGGTAATACTAATATTTTGACTAGTTTAATTGAATCGCAGACAACTTCGTGTCAGCAAATTGAGCACAAGGCACAAATAGGTAAAATATCTATTCCAATTACTTGGCGCGTCGAGCAGAATACGATGTACTTAATTGATTGGCTTACTTCGTACCTTGCCCGTGCGCTGAGCTGGGAGGTCAGTCAGGCTTTATACCCACGGGATAGCGTTTACTCTATCCCGATTCGATAAGCTAATATTGGTTAGTAAGAACAGATATCGATTTGTTTACAGAAGGATTGTGGGTCTGGCTATGTGGCTATGTAAAAAAAACTGTTTTCAGTCCGAGAAAAATAGCTGTTATTATCTCGTAATGTTATTCCTGGACGATACACTTATTTTTATTGTAATAGCCGTCAAACGAGCAAACGACCCATCGTTACCACCAGTAAGCGGTCACCATCACTCATGGACGTCCATGACACCGAATGCATCGCAACTCGTTGCCGGCCAAGATAGAAACTGACCATTTTGACAGATTTTTCTTCACAGCCTATAATTCTACCTTTTCCACGTGCACCCAGGGTTGACTGGTGGACAATTCCATTAGGCATTATGTTTGTCCTTTGTTTTTCTCTTTTAAGAGGTGTCATAAATAAATAAATTCTATCTTAATATTTTAAATGCGAAAGTGAGTGTGTCTGTTTATTACGCTTTCACACTTTAACTATTAAACCGATCATGTGTACACATGTTTTTAAGAGTAGTCAAGAACATAGGGAACTTTTTTCTTGTAGTTTTCAGTATCTCAAACTCATTTTAATAAAATATTTTCGTTTCCTTTTTAATGTTCATTCAGCCATTTAAGGATATCAAAGCGAGCAATACCGCTGGTCAACGAAATCAATGTACATTTGAAGCGATTAACAATTACTTATTTGATTACAATAAAACATGGCGAAGAACCCTGAATAGCTCTCGTTTGGAGACTAAGACAAAAGACGTTGTTACTTACAATTTCTTTCCCGCGATATGTCACATAATATGTCTTGTTTTGGCTAGGTCAGCGTACGAGCAGAGTAGACGAAGTGGACCGCACTATAAGCGCCAACTAAGAGCGTTATAAAACTATTGTTCCAACTTCACTCAAGTTGCATTGTGTTCGATGACCTATTTAGCTTATATTCAGCACCTATTAAGAAACAATTTTATTTTGTAATTAACAAATTTGTGAAACGTTTAAGTAACTTTTTAAAACCTTATTATACTATTCTGATGATAAAATGACATATTAAACAATAAACATAATTAAAATAAAAACAATATTACAAGAAATACCTATTTGTAGTCTCCCGTGATATATTTTTTGACCATTTTACAAACTGTCACGTCGTCCAAATGTTTTGGCGTTTTGTTTTCTCTCTCATATTCGGTCAAATACACGTAATCGCTTGCAACATACTAGCATAATACTACTTTAGTGGGTCCCATCTTACTTCAATCTATCCCGCCCACGTCGACTCGGTTCATTCTTGATTCATTGAATGAAATCTTCCTGCGCTCTGTCTTTGTCTTATTTTGCATCCTAATCTGTTAAACCGCCTTGACGTAATGCAAAATTCTCTCTCACACTAGTAACAGAGCCCACCCAGTCAGATACAATATTGTTTTTATCAATAGCAAAGGAGTTATCAACGAAAGTGCCATTTATCTTACGTCGAGTGTCACTGCATGCCGTGGACATTTACAATCAACCATAAACGGGACAATAGCTAGGTCCAACGTATGAGGGTGATTAATCACATACGCCTTGTCTCCGTGAGGACTAAGACGAAATGCCTCTAGTTGAGGTAACTAATAGATATACTCTCAGACATGCTATATAAGCTAAAGACTGTTACTGCTTACTGCATCGGATAGATGTCTACATTTGAATAAGGATTGTCAACTTTATTTTGGTCCGTGGCTAACCTTCAAATGTATTAGGAATAAAATCTAGCGACATTTGTAACTGTAAACAAAACATGAATACATCATTTTGTTTCCGATATTAAATAACAGTCTAATACCTCGGTAAAGGCCTTACACAACGACTTCAAAGAAATCAAAAGTTTCTAGCTTCAAGGAGTGGATATGGCTTCCGTTTTTTTGGGATGCCAGGGAATTTTTGTGGTAGAATACTGAAAGAGAGGATCCTAATATGGTCTCACTATGCAGACCAAATAAGATGAATGAGAGAAACAATTAAAGCAGAAAGGTGCAGTAAATGGGACGCAAAAGCCATATTTCATGAAGACAGCGAACTCGCACACACACCTCAAGTTCCTATAGCTGCTTTTAAAGAGGCAGGCTTCCAAATGATTAACTATCCATCCCTAATTCTCCCGATTTAGCCCCTTGTGACTTTTATTTATTTTCAATCTGCTCAAAGATCAGCTGCGGGATAGAAAAATTAAGGATTAATCGAGTTCTTGAGACGTTTTGGGAGGGTCAAATAAATAAACACCCATGACCCGAGAACAAATATTTATCTGTCATATAAATATCTGCCCCAGCCGGAAATCGAACCCGGGACCCTTCGCTTCGCATGCAGCGTCACTAGGCTACGGGCCGTCAAATCGTTTACCACAGTCCACCGTAACCAGGAAAGGTTGGCAACGGATTGCGTCCAATCAAGGAAGGATGCCTCACTTGATTTATACTTAACATGTAATGCAATGAAACAACATTAACATTTTATGATTCCGTAAATTTACGCGATGGATTTCGTTATTACTGCGCACCCACCGTATTTTTTTTTATTTTTTTATTTAAAACATAAAGTACAACATAACGTAATAGGTTGTACAACAGTCTTATTGCTAATGAACGATCTCTGCCAGACAACAGAGTCCCTAAATCAAAATAATAGTCTTATTTTAACATTGAAAAATAAATCAAATTTATCGTAGCTGCAATAGACTCACAGTATGAGTAAATAGAGTTTCGTTCAAATGTTGTGTGAGTTTGAAACGGAGTGTACGGAAATGAAGCAGACAGACTGTAAGTTTTCTGTAACAATAAGTACATTTAGATAGATGGGTTGTATACTGTTCGGAAACAGCACTAGTATTTTTTGCACTGATTTTAGTTCGCAGTATCACCGCTTGAGGCTGTGTAAAAACGTCTGTACAAATATTAGGCGTTACGTCACTCGCTCGAAACGAATATCGACGTGAATTTACAATAACAATTCATATTTGCTTCGTTATGCGGTATCGCACGTGTACCACAACCACATGGTAAATTTTTTTTTTGTTATTCGGAGGAAAATCTACATATCATACCCTTCCTCTGGGGATAGGTTGGTTATGTGGGATATAACTCACTAAAATCTCAGCGTTTATCCTGCCCATATGGGGAGGCTCTGTTAGATAGATGTCTATCTAAAAAGATAAAGGTGAATCTAAGATAAAAGACGACGTCCGTGTCATTTATATTTGCAACGGGTACTCACGATTTGTAATCCACGCCACCGCATTCTCGCCGTGACCATGATCAATGCAACTGGGTCGAAATATCGGCATAAAATACAAAATTCGTGAGTACCCATTGCAAATACAAATGACACGGATGTCGTCTTTCACCTTAGCTTCGTCCTAAGGGCAATCCCTGTGGGGTTCGAACCTCGGCCTGAGACGTCGCGCTGAGGAGGATGTGGTGGTGAGAAGGTCGCTCACGCGGGAATACCTTGTGGCGGCCGTATAGAACACGGTTCCTCGTCGCCGCCGGCGGCGACGCTGTATGTGTGATGTGTACGAGACGGGTGTCTGGTTCTGGGGAAGCGTTAGCGACCGTGATCTCGTCGTCGGAAATCATTTAGCACATGTTTAGGCCGTCTGAATCTGGCCGGTGCTTCAATGTCGGGGTTGTATGAGGCCGATTGTGCAACCAAGGTGTTGATAAGATCTGCGGCTGACTTGAAGTAGCTTACGGACCTGCTTCATGTATTAAGCTAAGGTGGTGAACTCTCATATTATAAGGTTTCTTCACGATGTTTTCCTTCACAGAAGTAAGTGATAATTAATTTCTAACACACTTAAGTTTCAAAAATAATACATGCAGTATACGAACATACGCCCTCCCATACAGGAGACCGACGTTCAACCTATCACCACACGCTTATTACTTACGCAACCACTAGGTTATCTGCTTTATTACTAAAAATACTATTTGTTATTAGTTACACGAATGGCTAAGACCACTTAATTAATGACAGGTTATACAGCACAAGATAATTACTGTATATGTTTAGTATTAACTACTTTGCGTGACTAACATCAGCTAAAAGAATGTAATATATCCATAAATAGTAGATTTAAATGAATGGTATTGATTACACCTGTGTGCACGTAAGTGTTTCGGAATATAATTACCTGTTCATTTACACCTTTCAAGCGTTTAAACAAACATTCGACGATAAACTCTACATTCACGCGTGAAACGGCTGCGAATGTCGAAAGTTTGAATGAAAAACCTGGACTTAGGTTATATCTATCTTCTCTACTATATATATAAAATTCTCGTGCCACAGTGTTAGTTGCCATACTCCTCCGAAACGGCTTGATAGATTTTTATGAAATTTTGTGCGTACATTCTAAGTCTGAGAATAGATTGTAAACTATTTTTTATACCCCTCTAAGTTATAAGAGGTGCCCAGGTCCAACATTTTTTAGTTATAATTTATGGATTTTTTATTTTTTACAATGGGGTAACAAAAAATACATACGACCCCCAACTTTCCCCTTTCTAACCCTATGTTTAAGAAAATAATTTATATGGCAAAATGAGGGGTTGCGGGGTCAGCTAGTACTATATACAAGTGAGAGGCCAGTGGTTTGAACGTTGATCTCCTGAACGATAAAGCATCTGAAATTCAAGCCTCGATCATCACAAGTTAAGTTGATTACTTCAGTTTGACTTCAACTATTACCGTTCAAAAACGGAACTCAAAAGGCAAGTCAATCAACATTCTATAAGTGTTTATGGTCCAATGTTATCGGCTGCCAGTACGTAACGCCCGGAAGTACATTATGCTTACGATGCGTTCGTTATAAGCGGTTTTTGTTACAGCCGTTTTGTTTAACAAGCATTAACACGCATTGCGTAAAACTTTTTACATGACAATGTTGATGGCCAGTTGGAGAATGCGGCTTATCGTAATAAGGCGATATTAAGTACGTACATACCGTTCCGTACAACTATCTCTTTCAGAATTTTTGTTTATAAATTCTTTGTAATATGCATCTTGATATTTTTGTTGTTGGACTTGTTTTTGTCATCTACCTCCATATAAACGGCTTGACGGATTTGGATGAAATTTTCTATGTAAGATATAAAATATGTTTATTTCAGTGGGTTCTATCTCTAAATATATGTAATTTTTCTTTACTAATATTCGTCATGCAACCCCTCTTAAACGCCTAGATACCCCTCTTAAACACATAGATAAAGTATTTGTGTTTATTTTAATGGTTTCCTGGCTGGTTTGAAAACACGATTAGAGCCGTAGGTGGCGCTGTAGTGGATATGCACTGCTTTTCCCAACAGGACAACGTCTGTCTCTTAGTAAAAACATTACTTGCTTCGATGAAAAAAAACGTAAGAAAACTGGCATATCTTAGAGTTTCGGAGAAACGGTACGATCTTATAAAAATCCTCATGAAATTTATCTATTGTCTTTCATATTCCTGTTCATGTTCATCCAAATCATGACCACGGCCAACACTCAGCTTTCAAATCAGTTCTAGACAAACTGTTGAGCCATAAACAAACTTCTGTCCGCGTGAAGCTGTAAAGGCTGCTAGAGCCAACAGCAAAATGTCCATCAAAACAAAGTAAGTAGACAAACTGTTGAGCCATAGACGATATAGTACCGTTATTTCCAAGTGATTACTTTTTTAATACACCACAGGAATCCGTTGACATCAAGTAACTGACGTGACACGAAATTGGAACGGCTAGTGACATTTACTTGAAAATGCGGTTTTCACAGATGACTGCCGCTGATGAGGTCATGTTTTAGATAAACCGGTGTAAGCCGCATAACGGCCGGTATTTTAATATCGAACAGATTTATGGTTATTGGTTTAGATAGATAAAGGTTTGAAAATACTCTCTCTATTTTAGAATCACGAAACTTTTAATAGATATCAACCTGTAAAGAGTTTCTCTGGGCCTCTGCAGTTGAGCCGAGACTACGATCATGCAACTTCATTGAAATATCGATAAAAAAAAAGTATATATATCGTGAGTACCCATATCATATTTAAACTGTGAATATAGTTTGCGATGGTAGCAGTTTAAAATCATATTTAAGGACATGTATTAATTACTCCTTCGAGTTAATCAATTATTTAACAAAATATATTTCGCGACAATAGGTTTAAATATACATTCCCATCCGTTTAGTTGTTTTTGTTGTACATACATGACAATATTCGCATAATAATTAACTTCATATTACACCAAAGGTTATTGGAAAATATATTACAAAGTAAATCGATGAGTATCGATTATACCAGATTCATATGCAAACGGAAAGGCCACATTATACACTGAATATAGAACAAGGGTAGATAGAAATTGCCAAGCGTACTTTAGTAAAAACGATTCGATTTAAAAATCGAACGCGATCAATGAAGGATGACGATTGCAGCTGCGTTCAGGAATCCGTTGAGAAATCGCTCTTCGAATTATAAATAATTTAACACATATCAACATTGCGTTGGTGTGGGTTCACTGACAACACGGCTGTGGTAAGGAATATTAATATACGATTACCCGCCCTCGCATTACTACGGGCAGCTTATTCCTTACTAGCTGTGCCCGCGGCTACGCCCGCGTGAAAATCAGTGTGTCACAAAGTTTTTCCCGCGTATACCCCGACCCCGCAAGAATTCTAGGATAAAAAG
>DWPQ01002310.1:0-10826 GCA_018251795.1 Perichares adela | reverse complement strand
GCTGTCCCGGCCACGGCCACGGTCTGCGGGCTGCTGTCCCGGCCACGGCCACGGTCTGCGGGCTGCTGTCCCGGCCAAGGTTTGCGAGCTGCTGTCCCGGCCACTATCTGCGGGCCGCTGTTCCGGCCAAGGTTTGCGAGCTGCTGTCCCGGCCACTATCTGCGGGCCGCTGTCCCTGGTCACGGTCTGGCTGCTCCTTCTCCGGCCAAGGTCTGCAAGCTACTGCAGGCCGCTGTCCCGGCCACTATCTGCGGTCCGCTGTCCCGGCCAAGGTTTGCGGGCTGCTGTCCCGGCCCACGATCTGCGGTTGCGCTTCCCCGGTCACGGTCTACCTGCCCCTTCTCCGGCCAAGATCTGCAAGCTGCTGTCCCTGCCATTATCTACGAGCCACTGTCCCGGTCAAGGTTTGCGAGCTGCTGTCCCGGTCACTATCTGCGCGGGCCGCTGTCCCTGGTCACGGTCTGCCTGCTCCATCTTCGACCAAGGTCTGCAAGCTGCTGCGGGGCCACTATCTGCGAGCTGCTATCCCGACGACTATGTGGGGGCCACTATCTGCGGGCCGCTATCTCTGCCATGATCTGCGAGTGCGCTTCCCCGGTCACGGTCTGCCTGCCCCTTCTCTGGCCAAGGTCTGCGAGCTGCTGTCCCAGGCACTATCTGCGGGCCGCTGTTCTGGGTCTGCGGGTGCATCCCCGGCCATGGTCTGCGGGCCGCTATCCCGGCCAATGTTTGCGAGCTGCTGCGCCGGCTGATGTCCGGGCCACTACCTACGGGCCGCTGTGCCGGCCACTATCCCCGGTTCTGCCTGCACCTTCTCCGGCCATGGTCTGAGAGCCGCTGTCCTGACCACGGTCCGCGGGCAGCTGTTGCGGCCACGGTATACGAGGCCGCTTCTCCAGCCACGATATACGGACTGCTGCCCGGTTAGTCTGCGAGCCGTCGTCCCGGCCAGGGTCTGCGCGCCGCTGTGTCGACCACGGCCTGTAGGCTGCTTTTTCGGCCAAGGTCTGCCTGCCCCTTCTCCGACCACGGCCTACGGGCCGCTCCTTCACCCCGTCTGCAAGAATCTTCTCCGGCAACGATTTGCGGTCCGATTCTCGGGCCAAAATATGAAACTTCTCCGGCAACGATATGCAGGTCTTTTTGCAGTCAATGGTCTCCGGGCCGTCGCTCCGACTATAATAATCGATGCTTGCCTCCGGCTAGTGCCAACAAGACTTCTCGGGCCACAATCTGCGATCCGCTACCCTGACCAGACACGGTTGGGAACCCACTTCCTCGACCACGTTCTACGGGCAGCTTCTCCAGTCACGGTCAGCAGGCCGCTTCTCTGACCACGGTCTACGTGCAGCTTCGCCAACCACAGTCGGCAGGCCGCTTTCTTGACCGCGGTTGGCAGGCTGCTTCTTCAGCCCCGGTCTGCGGGTCGCCACCCCAAACACGGTCTACGGGCATCTTCTCAAGCCATAGTCGACAGGCATCTTCTGCAGCTACGGTCGGCAGGTGGCTTCTCCAGCGACGGTCTGCGATTCACTCTCCCCGCCCGGTCTGCGAGTCGCTGCTCCGGCCACGGTCTGCGACCGTCTCCTTCGGCAACGGTCTACGGGCCGTCTGTCGGATCGCTCTCTGCGTGCCACTACACCCCAAATGGTACTGGTAAAGTTGCGAAAGAGCCTTATTGTTTAAGATGTTGTTATGAAATGCTTTGAAACATCAAACGCCGTAGTTAAATGAACTATTCATTGGTCTCGCAATATGTCCTAACGTATTCTTGTTCTTAGTGTATAATATATGGAAGATAGATGCTTAGTTTTACCTAGGAAAAATGCACATGCAATCTCGTTCTAGTTTAGTCCAAATTATTTTTGTACTAACAATTCAAGTCCAGCTTGTTCTTTAACTAGATTGTCGTATGTAACCATGGTGTTTTGGGTACTAGCATGACAGTGCAAGGGTTTTCACGCTAAATGTACTGTAGAATTTGATAGTCTGGTTTAATTTTATTAGCATGAGATGTCAAACAATTCTCAAGTCTGCAAATATTTTTCTGACTAAAATTAAGTATCGCCTGTGCCTATAACGAGGACTGAATCCTCGCATCACTTTGGTATTCAGTGTTCACAGATCTTGGCCGAGTCCTGCTGGACATTACTATATTTACAGGAGATTGGAAACATACATAAACATTATATTTACTAACATAACATAACATGAATATTATGGAAATTACTTTGTTTGAAAACAACAAAATGATAAAGAAATATTAAAATTTGATATAAAACTCACAATACCTACTGTAAAACGGACGTTTCTAGTTTGGACAGAAAAGTTATATTGAATGAATTGAGCATAACTGGATTCCAATCTCAACAT
Organism: Perichares adela; assembly: GCA_018251795.1. Taxonomy (NCBI): domain Eukaryota; kingdom Metazoa; phylum Arthropoda; class Insecta; order Lepidoptera; family Hesperiidae; genus Perichares; species Perichares adela. The sequence continues at coordinate 8,453 of DWPQ01002310.1, read as the reverse complement.
CATATCGAAACAGGTCAGAATTAACAATTCTTTTGAAACGTTATTTAGAATTGCACTTTATTTGCGAAGGTGAGAAGAAATTCTCACATAACGTGTTGTTATTGTCGTGTTCCCAGAGTATTTCACTGGTTCGATGCAGACTGGCTGACGGTGATCCATCAAATCATTACAGGCAACTCTTTTTCTGCCAATATATGTTGATATCATGAGGAGACATTCCTCCCATGACTTTGTTTGCTCTTTTCGTGTTCTCAGGTAATTTTGATCAACTCGGGACAGTCTCCTGCGACGTACAGTGCGACATAAGGCTGTCTCCGTAAGAAACATAATTAACATTGTCCTAATTTTCTCTTTCTACTTTGAATACTAGAGAGGTATTAATGACAAATGACAAGTTTTACACAAGTCCTTAAAGACTGAAGATCTTAAATAAATTTAAAATAGTAGCGGTCTTAATAACTTTTAAAGTATAAAACCGGTTTAAGTGAGGTTCAACCTCACAATTTTCTGTTGTTTTAAGTGTTCTCAGGTTTGGTGCATTTTTATGTTGTATAAAATTGGGAGCTTCATAGTACAAAAGTCTATGCAGAGTAGTTTGTAGAATTTGCGCATCGAACGACGTATACAGGTCAGCACACTAATTTGGATTGAAACAGCTTGTACATGGTTTGGAGAAATAATTGCGTAAGAAATAACACGTTAGATGCTACTCTGGTAACCCGTGTTCCTTGCTTGTTTTGTTTAGTTTTGTTCCCAGAACATTTAAACATCGATGTAATGATCACCTTGGCTGTTAATGCAACAGAAACACCGCAATAGCATCGCCTTAATTTCTCGGTAAAATGAAACACGCATGACTGCACATATCTGGATGTTCAAATAACTACAGTTAATTCTGCATTGGATTAATGTGTGCTATTACCTGTTTGGATCGAACTAATTTGGACGGTAGAAGCTGATAGTAATGTTTCTGCAATGGTTTGCACGTATGTATTAGCCATTTTCCACGTTGCATTGCCTAATATCAGCTAAACCTTGATATTCCTGTTTAGGCATACAAGTTTGACTTTCTGACAATATGTTAAGTTTCTGCAAATCTGCACAAAATAGAAAACAACATATTCCACATTCGCCAAATTCCACTTTTGTCTTCTTTTCCCTTGCAAACGTGAGGTGTTCCTCACATAACGTTTGTATTGCCGTGTTCTCAGGTTTCTGCTCACCGGTATACAATTCTCGAGTGAAATATGGATATATGATATATGGATTCTGCGAGCCAAATTCAGGTCAATACCTTTTTTTTTTAATAACGTGGGGAAATTCATCCTCACATTATTTTTCTCGATTTCCTGTGTTCACAGATAAGTTTTCGAGTCTATGAAACCGGTGATCAACACATCACGTCGACATTTGAATTCCTGGTAAAAAATACTTGAATATTATAAGGTATAATCCCCTTGCGTTTCGTGTGCTATTTCCATGTTCTCAGAGCCATAGTTAACCGGTTCGCAGCATAAGCTGTTACGGAAGACGTGAGGACAAGCCACTATTCAGGTCATTTTTTTATCATTTATATCGTTATAATTGATTAGGTATACTTACGTGAGGTCTCAATCCTCACATTTTTTGTTTACTAGCGTGTTCTCAGGTCTATTTTTCGGACGAGACCCACGACTGCAGAAGGAAATCTACTACATCCAACAAGTTACAGGTCAACTTAACTCATTTTGTTTCGTAATAGATGACTGAATATTTTCTTGTTTTACTGTGAGAAAAATTATAAGCTTTACGAATAGATCGGATAGAGTTTATGTGGAGGCGTGTTTGTGTGTTTTCGCGTGATTTCAGGTGGCATTGCCTAATAGCATGGAGAGCACGGAATATGAACAATACCCATAATTATACCCATACATCAAAGAACAGACCGTTGTCCAATGATAAGGCTCGAAAATGCTTAATGGTTATAGAAGCTAATTCTGCAGTCTAGTGATTTCCCATGGAAGGTCAGCACAACAAATCCATACAATTTCGGCTGAGCCATAGCCTCGCTTTTTTTATCCTTATTTACAGATGGCATGGTCCTAGTTCACGATTAATCACCTAAACTGTGATTTTATTGGAATGTAAATGGATAGAATGTGGAGAACATAGCAACTAAAGGAGATGTCGTTTGCTGCACGCTTGCTAAATTATATTCTCTTGCAGTTTTTGTGACGTCAGCCATAAATCTTGTACGAAATAAGGTCGTTTTGTTTAGTACCATGAAGAGTATTTCGTTACTAAGAACGCACGATTATAAAATTATAAAAGGCATTAATCTTAGATGATATTTAGAAGGATTGAGTGGATTGCATGGAATTAACATGTCATAACTTGCTTCGAAAAGTTAAATATTATGAAGTGAACAGTTAATGGTGGTGACAGTTTTGTGGTATTTATAAGTGATGAGCTGGTGAGGATAGTTTTGTGCTATTTATAAGTGATGAGCTGGTGAGGACTAGCCTCACATAATGTCTGGTTGTTTATTGTTCTCAGAATAGTTGGAGCAGTTAATTATTTTTATTGTGAAATGCAGTGCATGTAGTTGTCGTCGCGTTGGTAGAGTTATTATTGAAGGCAGCATTATAAGGAATTTTACCAAGCACGTTCAGTTCTGTGTGATCTTACTTTACGGAGCGTCGGGATTGCAATGAAGTGATATGCCAGTGGTAACACTCGTTAAGATTAAAATAATTAGATATAATGAACCATTTGAAAAGTAATTTCGTAAGAGGTGAGGACTAGCCTCACGTAATATTTGTTTGTTGTTCTAATTTTCGCAGAACGTACGGCATTATTAACATGGAGGAAGTTCATTGGCAAAGGTTTTTAAAACTGACAATATTATGTGCGCTTGAAGTCTTTCTTAGTCATTCTGGAATGCCTTCAATGGAAAGTATGCTAGTTTCCGCCAAATCCAGGTTATGTGCTCTGTGCTTTAAGTAAAATAATCTTGGTGATGAAGAAAATCCTAGTAATATTCTGTTGTACTTTGCCCTTGATACGTGATACAAGTATAATAACAATAACAAGTCTAGCAAGTAGATCAATCTTTACCTCTGCATGGCTAATTTGAAACCGTATCTACATTCGCTTGTAATATAGAAATTAAACGAAAGAAGAGTAAAAGAATCAGCGAAAACGGGAAACAGGTACCTCAGTTTTATTATCAATTTTTAATTTGGTGAACGCCATGATATGGATTAGAGCTTTGAAGTATGTAAGTGGTGAGGAGTTAGCCTCACCTTAATTTTTACTCGTTTTCTCAGAACTGCGATCGTGTTTAATGCCCCGATAGCAAACACAGGTACCTACCAACTATTATTAGGCATAAATATTAGGAGATTGGTTGGGATCGCAAGAAAACTCGTCAATTTCAGGATTCTCTGCTAATTCTTCAGAACTAGGTACAGTAATATCAAGTAGTACATTTGGAGCACAATACGAAACTGATCATGTTAAGGGGAACGCTGTTGGAAATACAGGTACAAGCTACTAGATTAATTACAATCAAAACAAGGACTGGAGTGAGCACGACAATATCTTCCAAGGTTTGAAAATTCAAGCTTTAGTTATTGTATTTGTAAATGGAACAATTAGAAAGTGAATTATGAGCTTCAGCGTTAATCTGGCCAACAGTCTCCGATTCAGGTATTGCATTAGAAAAGTAGCAATTACAAGAAGAGCCAAAACAAACCACACATTGTAGCAATTATGGGATAACGGGAGACAGCTTGTCCTGCATAATGAATTGTTCACAGGTCATACCTATAGCTGGTAATTTAAGCGTCTGCTGGAAAGGTACGTCTTTTTACGGATTGAGATAACGAATATTTGAAACCAGTTCAACTGAAAGGTAATTCTGTAGTTTCAATGTTTGTATGCGTGTACTGTTCTTTTTAACCGCCCGAAGGTTGACTAGCAGATAATGATTTAACAAGAAGTAACTTGTGTGATAATTGTTTGGTGTATAACGAAATAAATAAATGTATACGAGATATGTCTTGGAGATTGTGAATATGAGAATAATATGGAAATAAATATGGAAGTCAATAGCGTAATGGTGCGAAGTTGTAATATTAAAATCAAATGATCATCAAGATGTACATTATTGAAGTTCTATCAATATATTTGAAGTATTATGAATGACAATCATCAAAACGCCGTAAGTACCTATTTGTTGTAGAAAATGTAAAGAATTGTTCACAGATATAACTGTTTACCCATTATAAAAGTATCACAAAAACTTCACTAAAATGTTGCAAAAATAGCAAAGAAGCGAGTAGTCAATAAAAATGTTACAAAAATGGCGAAAGTAACACGCGCTATGAATGTTTTGGAAAGTTCCCATGATTTTTGTAAATGGTTGCAAATTGCAAATGGTCTGCAGAATTTTATTATTACGGCGAAGTTAAAATAAAAGTACGTAAAAGATTGAACTTAGAAATGCTAATCGCAAAATGCATCTGATTTACTATGATAAGAATTTAGTTTTAAACTATTAATTTATACATAGTGTTGACGCAATTATTTTTTTCTGTAGGTTATGTCTAATTTCGCTTACTTTCAGATAAGTGGATATCTGTACAGGTTGTAATTATTACTTATACCTAATAATGTATTTTAATATAATAATAATATAATTAATCTGTGTGTCAGTCTTAAAACTATACATGCCTAAGTATATATATTATATAAATACAAAAACAAAAATCTATAGCAGGGTAGCGATTGTATTATAATGATAAAATGCATTGTACACTAATGTCGTTAATGTATCTGTGTACCTAATTAATATTTTTTATTTCAGCCATTTTTAATAATTACCATAAATAACCACATTCGCTGTGGTTATAAAAAGTATTCTGTTCTTTGCTTGATTGTTCACAGATAACTCAAAAGTTAATTTCAAAAAATTCTATGGTGGTTGAAGCAAGATCTTGACAGGCAAATCAATGTCGTAACAATATTATGAATTGATCTGAAATGATGTATATACAAATAATATTCGGAAAGTACAAAAGACAAAATGAAATTTGTTCAAAACTAATATTCGTCTGCTATATCAAGACGAATAAAAGGCTCATAATAAAAACAACAAACTAAAAAGTCCATAAAAAATAAAGGATATTGTGAAACAAATAATATATTGAACATCAAAAAAGGAGATATCTTTAAGTACCATGCATTAAAGGATGAAATAGTAGAACAACAAAATACAACAAATTGAAAAAAAAAACAAAGAAGGTTAAATAAATTTGAAGGCAATTCTGGTGAACTAATGTTAATGAGAAGTGATCAATGTCCGATTGTGATAGTGATTTAGATCCTAAAAATGTTATGCAGTAATTAGTGCAAAATACTCAGTGAAATATGTGACAAGTGAATGATGTGAAAGATCATGTTAGTGAAGATTCCAATGAATCATTAAATTTTGTAATGTTGAAGAAAATGTTAAAAGTAAAACCGAATTGTGAACTAATTCAAAGATAACATTCAAACAAAATAAAACAGAAGAAACACGAAACAAGCTTTAAGAAAAAGAGACTAATCAATACAACCAATATTATGCAGTGTAAACGTAATTAAAATATTGCAAATAAAGTTAAGGGGAAGTGAAACCTACAGTAAAGTGATAAAAGTTTTTGTTTGAACTTCGCAAAATAACTTAATAGCTGTTGAGTTAACAAACATCATTTGAAATTTTGAAATTGTAAAAAAGCAAAACAAAATTTAAAGCAACAATCATCACAAGTGCGCCATAAACTTTCAGAAAATAAGATCACATATCTAAAGACCAAGAAAATTAAAAATTTACTGGTATTAGCTTCGGCTATAACTGAAGAATATATACAGGGAGATGAAGACATGCAGATGAATAAAGAATCCCAGAAAACGAAGAAAAATGACCTTAACGACGTGACATTCTATGAATAATAAAGATTCGAGACGAAGAAGAAGCAGGAAGATCTGAAGATGAAGACTCAAGAACCGAAGATGGAAGACTCAAGAACCGAAGATGAAGACTCAAGAATCGAAGACGGAAGACTCAAGAACCGAAGATGAAGACTCAAGAATCGAAGACGGAAGACTCAAGAACCGAAGATGGAAGACTCAAGCACCGAAGATGAAGACTCAAGAATCGAAGACTGAAGACTCAAGAACCGAAGACGATGACTCGAAACCTAAAGAAGACGACTCAAGAGTTGAAGACGGCAGACTCAAGAACCGAAGACGAAGACTCAATGCGACAAGAAAGAAGACCGAAGACCCGAAGACGAAGACTTAAGAACCGAAGACGGAAGACACAATAACTAAAAAAGGACTCAAGAATCGAAGACGAAAGACTCAATATCTGAAGAAGATTGTAAGACCTGAAGACGAAGGCTCAAGAACCGAAGATGGAAGACTCAAGAATCGAAGACGACGACACAATACCTAAAGAAGAAGACTGAAGACTCTAGAACCGAAGACGAAGACTCAATAACTGAAGATCTGAAGACGAAGACTCGAAGAACTGCAGATGGAAGACTCAAGAACCGAAGACAATATCTGAAGAAGAAGACTAAGACCTGACGACGACGGCTCAAGAACCGAAGATGGAAGACTCAAGAATCGAAGACGAAGATTCATTACCTAAAGAAGAAGACCCTAGAACCGAAGATTGAAGACTCAAGAATTGAAGACAAAGACTCATTACCTAAAGCAGAAGACCCTAGAATCCAAGACTGAAGACTCGAGAACCGAAGACAAAGACTCCATACCTGAAGAAGATCACTGAAGACGAAGACTCAAAAACTGAAGATGGAAGACTCAAGAACCGAAGACTGAAGACTCAAGAACCGAAGACGCAAGACTCAAGAACCGAAGACGCAAGACTCAAGAACCGAAGACGCAAGACTCAAGAACCGAAGACTGTGAAGACTCAAGAACCGAAGACCGTGAAGACTCAAGAACCGAAGACTGTGAAGACTCAAGAACCGAAGACTGTGAAGACTCAAGAACCGAAGACTGTGAAGACTCAAGAACCGAAGACGCAAGATTCAAGAACCGAAGACTATGAAGACTCAAGAACCGAAGACTGAAGACTCAAGAACCGAAGACTGAAGACTCAAGAAACGAAGCCTGAAGAAGACTCAAGAACCGAAGACTGAAGACTCAAGAATCGAAGGCGGAATACTCAATACCTGAAGAAGAGGACTCAATAACTCAAGATGAAGATGAATACGCCCTGAAGACGATGACTGAAGGCCTGGAGATGAAAACAAAGACTCAAGACCTGAAGAAGACTGAAGACCTGAAGTTGAAGACGAAGAAGATTCAATACCAGAAGAAGAAGACTCAATACCTGAAAAAGACTAACTGAAGATGAAGACGAATACGACCTGAAGATGAAGGCGGAGTCTCAAGACCTAAAGAAGAAGACTGAAAACCTAAAGATGAAGACGAAGACGATAAAGAACCGAAGACGAAGACTTGGGAACCGAAGACGAAAGACTCAAGAACCGAAAACGAAGGCTCAAGAACCGAAGACGAAAGACTCAAGAACCGAAGACGAAGGCTCAAGAACCGAAGTCGAAGACTCAAGAACCGAAGACGAAGACTCAAGAACCGAAGACGAAGACTTGGGAACCGAAGACGAAGGCTCAAGAACCGAAGTCGAAGACTCGAGAACCGAAGACGAAGACTCAAGAACCGAAGACGAAAATGAAGACTCAAGAACCGAAGACGAAAATGAAGGCTCAAGAACCGAAGACGAAGACTCAAGCAACGAAGATGAAGACACAAACATGGCCCAAAAGTAAAGGATGAGCTAGAACTGAATATCTGAAAACCTGAAGCTACTAAAAGTCCAAAAGATACTCATAAAGAAGAGGAATTCTTACAATATATGTGAAACAAAGGTGGGGAATTATGACAATTATTAAACTTTTATTAATTTATGTTTATCAAAACATAAGAACTAAATTAACGGACTAATTTTGATTTTTTAAGGTTCATCATGAATTAGCCGAGAATCTGTCAAAAATGGAGGAATTTGATTGAAGAGAATTTGATTGAATTGAAGGGACTTGATTGATAACAGGCGACGATCCACCGGCCGAGAGCGAAATATAACCAATTTCGAAAATATTTAATTTATCAAACAAAGGTAAAGTAATGCATATTTATATTCCCGTAAATAATACGCAAACTATTATACCATAAAATTTTCATTTCTATAATTCTAATACCACTTATTTTTTCACCATTTCTCTTTTTAAAACCCACTTCATTTTGTTAATTATTTTCTTTACAAATCTAGTTCTAAAGTAAACTGTTCAATGTAACATATTCAACATTTTATTAGTATTTTACGGGTACTCACGATATATATATTTGTTTATTTGTTTGCCGATATTTCGACCCAGTTA
>DWPQ01002309.1:0-10827 GCA_018251795.1 Perichares adela | reverse complement strand
TGTCTTAGATGTACGTGTTCGTGTGGTTGTATGTTTGTGTGTCTGCTAGTACATTCTTAATTTACCTATATACTACAGTTATTACATAACAAATCATACAGTGGTTTTCAATCAGATGTCAACAATATCAAATGGCTCCTTAGAGGCACTAGACGAACGGGTGTACTTGGAGAAAGCGACAGACCGCCTGGTAACCATGCTGCAACCTGACTCTTCCATGTATTACTCACACAACCCTGCTATTCTGTTCTGGGCCTTCACATCACTGCGGATCCCTAACCGTGTCAGAGTGCAAGTGGTAAGTTTAAACAAGTTACAAGAGGATATAAAATTATAACTGAAGGTAGATGTAAAAACTAAATGCCTGTCATAATTACAATTCTTATTCTACTCTACGAAAGCTAAGGTGCGCGAACCGAGCCAGCTCTTCATTGCTTTAAGCTGGCTCTTGAGCTCCTTAATTGCTTTAAAGTAGGTCTTGAGCTTTATAATTGCTTTAAGCTAGCTCTTGAGCTTCTTAATTGCTTTAAGCTAGCTCTTAAGCCTGTTAATTGCTTTAAAGTAGCTCTTAAGTGTCTCATGCCATCCCTTAACTGTCTTAAGCGGTATAATTGTAGTGGTCTAAACGTTGAACTCCCGATGGGATCAATATTCAAATCCTGCATGAATATCAAATTTTTCAAACCATTTATGTGTTTCAAAAACTAATTTATCGATTGCTTCAGTAAAGGAAGACCTCGTGAGTAAATCTGACTAATTTAAGAGTTCTAATAATGTTCTTCAAGGCGTGAAGCTGGCCAATCAGGACTTGGCTGGCGTGGTGGACTATGACCTATTTTCCCTTGACATTTTGAGAAGGGACTCAAGGTCAGCAGTGTGACAGTTATGGTTTATGATGTTGAAACATTTTGTTTGGGCGACTGTAAGTTTTAAGTAGGTTAGAAGTCAGATGCCAGCTTACACATTAGTGAAAACTAACAACTCTAGTTGATCAGTGCGAACAACTTTGAACTTTAACCTTGACGGAGATTGTACTACCTTGTATCATACAATAGGACAGGTTTGATACATTGATTACAATATTATAATAGCTAGCACTTTCGCTGACTAACACAATAGAAATTTTATTGTAATCACGTCTTTGAGCGTGCACTCGGTGGTATGATATTTTGATCATAATCTATCTTCGCAGCACTGCCATGCGTGTAAACCAGCTTTGCTTTAAGCCATTACCGATTCACTGAATTCATCATCATAATTCATAATTGTACCAATGCTGGGCTCAGTTCTTTGACATTGAGAGGCTTTAAGGTCTTTGTCTACCACGCCGGCCGAGTTCGGATTTCAGACTTCACACACTTTTAAGAACGTTATGGAGAACTCTCGGCATTGCAGGTTTCCTTACGTTGTTTTCCTTCACGGAGTAAGGCTTAGAGCTAATCGAGCTTGTGGCCAGTCAAGATAGGGTAGTGGTCAAAAGTTCTAATGTTATCCATATTACGTATTGAAAACGTTATAAATTCTGTCAAATCGTTTACAAATTTATTTTTATCAATAGCTTTTGGTAAGATAAGATCTAATGATTTTTGGTCTTCTAAACCTTTTCTAACGGCAGCCTTGTTTCCTTTATATTTGAACGTGTGCAGTTTATGCAGCAATAAAAGACTTCTGCCAAGGGTATTTGTTGTCTTTGCTCTTCTCAAAATCACGTCTTATCTTTCAACAATAATTCTGAACCTCAACAGTTGTCTCAATGGCTAAAAACAGAAGACGCTTTACCCGAAGACCTGATAAAAGAACCTATAGTGTGGGAGCTCCTTCTGAATGTCCTTATGCAAAACCAAGACCCTACCGTCATCGTAAACTGCAGAGAGGCACTCGATATTTGTCTAGAAGAAGGAGACGATAGCGCGAAGCAAGACTTCGCTTCCATAGTATGGTCTATGCTTCCCGATGTGCTATCGAAGACTTTGATTGATTGTGAAAGTGAAATTGGTAATGTTTTCGTATTTTTTTTTTTTTTTTATGTTCGTGTTCGGGAATATCTTAAAAGAAAGCTCATTCCATAGGTGGAAAATACGCGGAATGGAATTGAAAGATTTAGATAAAGTATTGGTTATGACAGTAATGATTCAAATATATCCACCTCAATTGCTAATTTAGTCAATAAACAAAAAAAAAAAGTTGGAGTGTCTGTTTGTAATATTAAATTAACTGCTTTGTATTTAAAGCATATACACGCTACATAATTTGGTACATATACCAAATAAACATTTTTTATAGTTTTTGTCTGTCTATCTGTATGCCAGTTTTTCTGTCTGTTTGTTCCGGTTAATCTCTGGAACGGCTGAACCGATTTTGATGGGACTTTCACTGGAAGATAGAGAAGGTTGTGGCACATAACATAGGCTTTATCCTAAACTTCCCGCGAGCTATGGATTTACGCGGGATATTTTTTGTGTCACACAAATTTTCACGCGGGCAAGGCCCCGGTAACAGCTAGTTATGAATAAATTAAAATAATAATTGTATTAACTTTTAATTACAATTAAAAAGCTTGCTAGTGAATTACTAAAATACAAGTCTATTATTACGCGAAATAAAAAAATTTAAACGTGTTAAGTTTACGTATCATCACATCGTGTTTAAATCGTCTACACGCAATTTTCCAATTCGCTTACGTGACTCGTGGAACGCTCTCGTATTTCAGTCGAAATAGGTTTGTTTGCATGTGTTCATGTTAATCAGAGAGATTCTTTTTCTATTAGGTCTATTTCGTTCGTCACTAAATCAAGCATAATGCATTACAATTCATTTATTATTTTTGTTAATAATTTTGCAGTTATTGCTAGATTCGCGTCTCCTTTCACATTGAAAGGTTCTAAGGCCATAGGCCAAACCAATATAACTCAATATCAATATATAATAACAGAACAATATCTATTAGAATCAATATCTCTTAGAATTCCCGCGGGATTCAGATTTACTGCGAACGCATTGATTTCCACGCGGGCAAGGCCGCGACTAGCTTTAATCTATAGCCATTGTTCTAGTAGTAATTAATGTACATTTGAATCGGTGTAGGTCCCAACGTATGCTATCTCCTGGACATGTCTACGAGCCTAGTATTCCATCCAGTAGATACTACAACATGTCTCAAAATAGCTGTCCTGGTTGCGACTATATTTTCTAAAGACGAAGAAAGACCAGGAAATATTGAGACTAAGCGGCATTATCAGTACGTGTGTTTGAAATTGTGTTTGTTGCTGCTCGGGCTGTCTAATGATAACAACGATAATAGAGGTAAGTCATAGACCCATCACGAATATATATCATCATAAGAGCTCCCCGCTACACAGTGGGGACCATCCATACGTCTCCAGGAAGACTAGTTATATCTCGCCAAAGTCCTAGTACGACCTGAACACCGATACGAGTCGCGTTGCAACAGCAAATTATACATATAACTAGCTGACCCGGCAAACTTCGTACCGCCCTCTCAACGACGGGATGAACATCAGATGCTTGACGGGTGCGATTAGTTTCTAAGGGAAAACAAAATTTTTATTCTTACAATATTTCTAGCAAATGTTCATGATTTTTCTCACCTTTTAAACCTTCCTTGGCTTTCCACGAATAATTCAAAATCAAAATAAGGCAAATCGGTCCAGCATTTCTCGAGTTTTAGCGAGACAAACGAACAGCAATTTATTTATATATATATAGATAGAGCTATGAAGGACAACTTCAGAGCGTACTAGAAACTTAGCTACTAACTTACGGACTATAAAATGGTTACCTTTGAGTGTGCGGAGAGAGCGGGCGACGTAGGAAGGTAATATTTTTATTGTTTAGTAAGTTAAATACCGTTTGCAGTTCTATTGACGTATATAAACCGAGCCGGGTTTCTGCCAAGTGTCCTCACAGCGTCAAACTCGTCAGACGACAGAATCGCGTGCGCCGCTTTACAACTTCTCTCCTACATAGTGCATTACTTCACCAAGAATAACTACCAAGTATGTCGTTTAATTTACTTGATTACTTCTAATTGTCATCGCATGGACTGGCAATGATTGATGTGTCAGTGTTCACGTCAGATGATTTGGGTGTCTTCAAGACATACGGAGGGTACATATAGAGGAGTGTAAGTGTAAGTATAAGGTAGGGAGTATATTACAAGTGGTACTGTAGGTGGTAGGACCTGTGTGTATGTGCTGAGGAGTTTCTTTAACCGTTTCTTCTCCTCAATGATAAAGTACCTTTCCGAAACTGTAGTAGAAGCAAAATATGACGTGCATAAGAGTATCAACGATACGTATATGAATTTGAATTTACCTCCAAGTGAAATTGTATAAAAAAAAATTGTTAAAAAAAACAAAGTTGTCATTTAATCAAAATTGTATATTGCTAATTGGCGTGGTTAGACTGTGCTGGTACCAGATATAGAATCTACATAAAGAAATATCTATTAATGTAGAATTCTTCTGTACGTGGTTTCTTTGTCACCTAACTCGGCCGTAACGGCTGGACCGATTTTTGTTAATGGACTCAAATCATCTATCTAGCTAACAACCCAATAGACTCTTGGGATGACCCAAAAACGCGTAACATTTATATTTCCTTACAGCCAAAAGCAGTAATAGAAATCCAAACGGACTTAGTTATAAAATCATTACGTAGAGACAGTACGAATGAGCGTGGCTCTTCATTACTTCAGTTGGTGTACATGACGCTTGCTTCTGGCACAAACTGTCCACTGGCACTCACTCACAGTATTGCAGTGCCAACGCCACAGATACAACAATGGCACTCTTTGAGAGCATTGATGTTTAGGATTCAACTGATGCTCTGTTGTAGGGTTAGTCTGTTTATTATAATTATTAAAGGATTCGTGAGAAACTCAATTGGTTATGACAAGAAAATGACTTTAATGGTGACTCCTTCCTTCGGTGATCGCTTGGCCAAGGGCAGAGATGAACTCTCGCCTACAGTTTTTTCCATTAATTAATTCGTTTCATTCATTTTTAACACATTTTCATTAGTTTCATTTGTATGAGGGAATCTTACAACTTAAATAAACCCACTTTGTAAAATACCAGCATCATGAATTCCGGAATAAACTAAATATTACAGAAGCCTGCCCCTCCCCCCCATATCACGGTAGATTGGTTCCCCGTTATAGGAGTGTTCCCGTATATCGCGTTTTTACGATCCCGTATAAGAATCGATTATTAAGAAAAAACTACAATATCAACGAAATATGTATGTTTTATTAAAATCAAACTAAACTAAGAGAATTTTAAATAAAAACTTATGCATATGATCAAAAAGAAACCGCGTAATATGTGGGAATACCCGCGTTTTAGGGGGGGATTTATGTACTTTGTTCAGCTGGTTACACCGCATACAGTTGAGGTTGACTTTTACTGAAGGATGAATGAAGTTCCTTACACACCAAGTTCATATAAGCTAATTTGAATCATCACTGAATTTTAAATATTTTGGCGGTGGTTGATTCTCAAATCATACAATAGCGCTGTCATGTACAATTATCTCGTCTACAGGATTCAAAGACCCAATCATCGGATGGTTGGAAAACCCTCAGTTCCATTTTCAAGTACGCGATCTACACCAAATCAGACCAAAAGCTCGTGGCAATGCTTACCTCACAACCATGGACCCACACGTTGATACGATTCCAACTTACACATAACATTACTCTAGAATTCCTAACATTTACGCACACATGGCTCAGTCTGCTCAAAATAACAATAAAGAAGGCTCAAGAAGGAACTAAGATTCGTCTTTCGAAATACAGTTTGATTACTAGGACTTTGGTAGCGTTGAAGAAGAATTTGGTAGCAGATGAAGATTTAAAAGAATCAACGCAGAATGTAATACAAGTTGTTAAAGATATTTTAGAAGAATGTTGTGTTAAGACGTTTTGAATAATCTGTACTTCTTTATGTTGATTAATTTAATGTTATTATAATTGAAATAATAAGTGTAAAATGAACGGTAATTTAATAATTTTCATTAATAAAATACCGTCTTTAGAATTAATTTAAAAAAATAATAATTAATGATTAAGTAAAGTGTTGCCTTCATAAATAATTTTCTGTAATGTTTATCAATAACATGTATAAATCAATCTGTTACATTAAATATTATGTTTTCTTCCCTGAAAAATATGATGTACTAAGGTACAAAAAATAAATGGTACCCCATTTTTTGGGGATTCTTTACACATCGTTAACTTCTACTGCGAACATAAATTAGAAAATTTCGGAGTGCATTGCGTGCGTCATGATTCGAACTTAGGCCCTTCCGCCCGAGAGAAATGTTTGATCCACTAGGCCATCACTGTTTTAAAAATTTTCTAAATTACTACAATTATTGTACCCTCGTAAACTCCTACATAATTCACACATGTAATTAATATTTCCGGAATTACTTGAAGAATATTGAAGAATTGCGAATAGTACTTTCTACTTTTCCTGTGTAACAACCGCGTGGCTAATGAACTGACTAAAATTACATGTCCAAATTAACTGAACCGCAATTACCGAACATTTATTATTTATTGCCATTTTTCACGCTTCAGTCGATCGTAGAATTCAATTTCAGTTAATATTTATTTAGTTAAGACAGTGTAGGCTTCGGCTTAGACCTGATAGAATTGTTTACACATCATCTTCACAACCCTTAAATTGTCCCACTGCTGGGCTTGTATCTCATACTGAGAGTGTTAGAGGCCATGTTATCGCATCTCTATGCGATGTGTAAAACCCGCGGTAGAATCTCTATTCTACCGTGGGAATTGTGTGGATCTTGTATATAATTGTTAGAGATTAGAGAAGAAAGAAATTTATTATGATGTGAGAAAGACTTAAATTCCGGAGAGATTATTCCCTATTGCTTCATACATTAGGTCATCTGGGCGCAGTATGAGTGTAAGTTGGCTTTAACTTCATCCTTGGGCTCCATATGGACAAACGAGAATGATACATCACCTGATAGTAAGTAGTACGTACTACCGCTCATCAAAGTTTACATCCAAAGACATCCCCAATGGAAGTCAGGCTAGCTACTTATCCGACCTCTCCGATACTGCTTCGAACTCCTACTTTGAACCTACTCCGAATGAATCACATTCCACGATTGATTCTAGAAGGTAAGGTAAACTAATTATAATATACCTACCTACCTTATTACTTGTCTTTGACTGAGCGCGATTGCGCCAACGCCACAATAAAAAAAAAACCTATCTACATGGATATTCACTTACGTCAGGTACTATTAGGTACTTGCGGAGTACCTTGGCCAACCCAAATATTTGTTACGTAGATACTGATAATTAACTTTCTATTTTATCGATTGTCCAAAATATTCCGGAACCACTTTCCATACATTTTACATTCTAAAGGACGAGAGAAATTATAGTATCACGTCTACATATATGCGCTGCAGCACTCGAATTGAATAGGAATGAGCTTGAAAGCAACCACAATAGATAATATTATTTATCGATGCAGCATTCATGGCCTTTTCTTATTCATAATTTTATTTTTTCACTTTTTTGTAACTTCGACCTCAAGTTACGTGCCTCTGTATGCCATATATGGAACACCTAATTAAAGTAAAAAAGGTATATTATTATATTTTTATTACAATTTTAAACAAGAAATATAAATGTTTATACTAAAACATTTACTGTAATATCATAATTATAACATTTTCCTTCAGTATTTTATAGCATCAGAAGCGCAAAACAATTTACCTACTGTATTTTTATTTCTATATACTTTTTTAATGAAAAAAGTAACTTAATCATCAATGTTTAAAATAAAATTATATTTTTTTCGTCTGTACAAATGCGTAGGTAATTAACTGCAAATTGAACTAATAAAACTGGATTTATCGTCAATAAATATTTTAATTGCATACCTCGAGTACACTACTTACTTTAAGAGCTGGTACAACTAAGTTTATTTATTGTAAGATTTTTAAAAGATAAACTACATGCCATTTATTTACATTGTCTCTTTTTTTCTATAATTATCTACTCTTGAAGGGCAATCGTGACTAGAGGCGTTATCATAAAAGTATAGTACTTAATAGTAAGTCATTGAGTTATTAACAAAATAGAAAAAAAGGTTTTCAATGCGGCCAGTTGGTTGCTTTATAACAAAGTATGACATGACATTTTTGACAATTGAGTTAATTGACAGAAGGCGACAAAAAGTGATGCGTCCGCGCCGTCCGCCATTCACACTGTATGAAATGTTTAGTTTGTGAATAGCTTCGCTAAAGATAGAAAAAAAAAGTAAATTGAACGATCATTTATAGTTTAATATGCTTTCTCTAATTTAACACATGTTAAGTATTGAAGCAAAATGCCTAATTTTGAACTGTCCATAACGAAATTTTTCTTCTGTAAATTTTGCTCGAGTAAGGAGTAATGACTTCATACATTATTCCTTAACATTTAAACGTAAGATACTTAGATATACTAATATTATAAAGCTAATCTAAGGCTGTAGCGCCTTAGATGATGATGATAAAGCTAATCGCGTTATATTCTCATTACTAGTTCGAATTGAAAAAATATTTTATGTTGAATATATAGTCCATTTGTTGAGGACGCTATATAACATCACGCTATCACTAATAGAATTGGCGGAGCAATGAAAAATGTTTTCAATAATTTATATATTATGGTAAATCAATGATTGCAGGGTTAGCAATATAGATTCAATAGAAATGGTAAATCGTGTTTGTAAACAACAATCATAGATTCGGACAGGCCTTCAAGAAATTGTGACGTCGGAGAGCCAGTATTAGCCGGTCTCGCGTGGTTCTTGGCGGACAACGTCTAATAGATAAGCTTTTGGTGTTGCCGACGTCATTGCCGGCGGCAAACTATCACCATCACGTGTCCCATCTGTTCATGTGTCAACAATGACATAAAAAATATAAATTCGCAGTATAGTTAAAAGAATATTCATGTACAATCCTTTCTTTTACCTTTATATACTCCTGTAATCATCTTGTCTTTTTGATTTATATGTTCTACGTATTGCACATGAATTTAGAAAAAAAAATCTTTAACCACAGAGAATCGAATAGTTAAACACAGAAATTTGCCGCCACTTTCACTGTCATTTGTCTGTCATCATGCTTTGTAAACTAGTAACCTCGTAACGTCTAACACAGACTGAGTGGCTATGGAAAAGAAAAAAATTGCTAGGCACTCTAAATATAAAGAATAGTTAAGAAGATAATAAATATTGCTTTTGTATATAATTTAAGCGTGTGCCAGTTTCCAACACACGTTAATCTCTTTCACTAACACGGTTGTGTTAGCTGAAGTTAGAGAAATCAAATTTATTTGTATAAGTAACTGTCGGTAACGTTTGCTTCCTTATGAGCTTTGCTCTTTGTTTGTGTTTGTGTAAAGGTGTAAAACGCCGTGTTGTTGAACACGCGCTCAACGGTAAGTTAGTAATTAGGAGAGTAGAATATTGGTCCACGTATGAAGCAGACTGAATGAATACAACTTCGTAATATATGAGTATGTCGGAGACGATAGACAGTAAATTTTAATTATTAATGAGTAACTAAGAAAAAGATTATACATTAAATATTATTACCGACCTCAAAAATTTTTATAATAAAACCATAGGATGGTCATGTACCTATCTATCACAATTGCGCATTTTTTTATTAAGATAGAACTAAGGATATAGCCAACTTTTTTGCCAGATAGATTTGTTTTGTAGATTTTATGATTTGTCTATGGAATAAAGCTACACACGAAGTTTCAGGTGACTATCACTTTTTGTGATTAGAACTGAAAAGATGTTGAGGCATTTTACCTCAATCGTCAAGAGGTCAAGTTTATTCGAAGCTTTAGCTTTCTACCATGTGAACTATTTGCTTATGTTTAGCTAGCAGCCAACTCGTAGTAGTTTAAGTAGTAACTTGAATTATGCCTAATGTAAATAATAGTAGGTACACTTTTCAGGTAACGTTACATACCTATACTATACATGCCTATAGACAAAAGATAGTAGTATTTTACTCTTTTTTAACTGACTAGACTGAACTACTAAAGATCAATTACTGTCCACAATTCGAATACAAATTCAAAATTTTGTTTCACGTCATATCATACACGTTGAAGTAATTTACTCGCCATAAAGGTACTTTGAAGACGTACTGCCTAAGGTTCAGTGAAAAGCAGATATATAAATTCAAATATCCAAAAAACATTTGATAGAGTATTTTATCATATGTTGCCGATACCGTTTCAAAAAGGTAGGACAGCTGACGCTACTTTAATTTGATGTTATTGACGTATGAAACAAGTCCACCACCGGCTGATACAGATGCTCACCACCACTTTTCCGTAACCTCCCTAGCGGCGCGTGCGCAGCGCCAGTCGATCGCACAGCTCGCACCAAACGCTACCGCGAACGCAAGTGAACATTATACCAGTGCTGTGACAGTGATGCTGGCGTGTGTATCCACCCTTGTACTGTGATCGTCGTCATGTTCTATAGAACTGTGGACCGTGTGAAAATGTATCGTAAGTACTAGAATACTAAGTACAATACTACCAATCCAATCAGTACGAATATCGCAGGACCAACTTATAATAAATATTAATTAAATTAACCGTTTAATGCGAAAGTGAATAGGCTTTTACAAGTTGTGCTTTGTCATCTATGTCTATATAATCACTTACCATCAGAGCCCCTAGACAAAAATCTTAGCGGTAACCGTTCACGCTCACGCTATTTTAAAAATGTATGGAAATTACAG
>DWPQ01002308.1:0-10827 GCA_018251795.1 Perichares adela | reverse complement strand
AATTTACCTACTAATTTTAACTCTATAATAATAGCGACATGACGTCTAACCACTTATAACTATATAGGCTTCTTTATTCCTTCCTTACACCTTATTTATTTTCTCCTTTTTATATTCCTTACATTCTCCTTACACTGCTGTCTATTGCACTTGTTTGATGTCAATCACGTATAATTTCGTATCAGCATAGTTTGCTTCGCATCCAGTACACCAGACAGTGAGATTGCAATTTTATATGTCCACATTGTAGAAGTATCACTGTAAGAGCCGCATCAAAAGCCAACCTAAAACTGGCAAACTAACAATGGCTTGCAGAGATAAACGTTCACTACGACCGTTGATTGTGTGTTATGTGTGGCCATGGATTGCACATAATATTGTACTCGTCTCACTGTATATGGATGTGTTCTATATAGTAACACAGTTATGCCAATCAAATCATTGCAACATTATGTCCTTCCGACTCTTATCATTTATTTACTTTCATCAACACCTACCCTTCCTTCCTTTCTTGATGTACCTATACGTAGTGTAGATGAAAGTGTAAACTTTTCTTGTATTTGTTGTTAAACTCTGGTTTTATCAAAATGTGTTGTTGTTAGTTATGAAATCGTAATATGTAGTTCTTTATATGTCTATCGTTTGAATATATACTTAATGTTATTTGAAATATTTTGATGTGTACTTAATGTTAAAAAATTAAAAAATCTGAAAAAAAACAATGCTATTTCTATAGAATCGTACATCGTTGTATTAGCATACAGTTTTGACTATAGTCTATATTAAATATAAGTTAAAATGGTGACCTGCGGTACTGCTAAATACATGTGTTGATTAATTAAAACCCGTTTAGTAGTGGTGTACACGTAGAGGGTGCAGACGACAACTTGGGTGATATTGGTCACTGAAGCGATACA
Organism: Perichares adela; assembly: GCA_018251795.1. Taxonomy (NCBI): domain Eukaryota; kingdom Metazoa; phylum Arthropoda; class Insecta; order Lepidoptera; family Hesperiidae; genus Perichares; species Perichares adela. Next base: position 9,910 of record DWPQ01002308.1, on the reverse strand, counting down.
TACGGACTCGAAAACAAACATCGGAGTGCTCATTAAGCTTCAATAAAAAAATACTGTACTTCCACCGAAAGTGTATCCATACTTGTAAACCACAGCTAACGGCGCACTCGTTTTAACTGCGGTTACTAAGAATTTGATGTTTTTGATTTTTGGCACTAGTTAGTAGTTGTTGTACCTATAGGTAGATAACCTACTGCAGAAGCTTAGGCTTCTGCTAAGCCTAAGCTTCTGCAGATACTGCACTATGTTTCAGATCAGACAAAACACAAGGCCGAAGAAGCATTTTGGATGCAGGCAATACTGGATTGAATTTGTTCCACCATTCCGAGTCCACATCGCTGCCAGTTTATCGTTACTATTCCGGATATGTCAGTAAGATACTGTGCTTTTCTCATATTCTTGTTTATTAAAGCACCTGCGGTGCTTAAAACCTATTTGAATTTTATTTAAACATTCACGATGTCAGTCATTACAATGTCTTTTAATCCAAAAAATATTTTTCAAAAATTACCTTACCCTTCTCCTCTACAGTTAACATTAAATAGTTTTGTTGTGTGATTTTGTAGACGTAATTAATAATCTTTTACTATTAAAAGACTATTCATTTTTGTCTTATATACATAGGTAAGTGCGCATATTTTACCATCCCTAACTGCGTCTACACTTACCATGGAATTATAGTCAAGTTTATATTGAAATCAACCATGCACTTATTATTTAGCCGTAGCTGTATTGTTGCGTAGAATATGTTTAGTCCGGCTTGTGATAATTACTGCATTTATGTTACCTTTTGCCAGATAAGTAAAAAACGGTGCGTCTTGCATGATGGTTTTATTGCAACTGGCTGAAAAGCCTAAAATCACTGTGTTACAGATACATACGCACGGCATGCTGCACGGCACGATGACACATACATTCCTATAGGTATGGAATTGTTTCAACATATCGCCCATCGAGGACTATTAGAATCCTTCATAAAATTACTTCATTTTAGCGACTAAGAGTGAACTAGAACCTAAGAAATTGATAACATTAACAAACGATATTTGAATTTAGTTATACTATACAGTTGGTACATAAACAATCGAGTTACTGAACAGTGTTACAATTTGATTCTGTGAATTAAACTTTCATTTTAACATTAGTATACATCCACCGTGCTTAATCTTCGCCAGTCAAATTTCGTAGTCTGCTGCCCACCTTGAGGACACCATCTCTGAGCAGGTAAGTAAGTTATTTTACTTTAGTTTCTAATTGATTACTTTCTTTTTCAGGTGTCTTGTTATATGTCGTCTTTGAACTATCGCTGTGTACTATTCTATACTTATTTTAAGACTTCGTCCAAGTCATGCGCTGTTGTAACAAGTGTATCTTTATTTTCTAATTTATTTCCCTTTAAAAATCGTTAACAGTAGATTATTTATATAAGTAGTTAAACACTGGTGTCATTTCTTATTAATGTAGAGTTTCTATTTTCAGGTTTACGTGTATGATTTCCTTTTTTTCTAGATTAGTTATAATAATCTGCGGTCGATTATATTAAATTCCATCTTGTAGGTTATCCAAATAGCCAAGTGAGTACTTTGGTGGAATCCGCTCACGCATCTTCTACGCATCTGACAGGTACGTAATTTCATTGCTTCTTTTACTTAAAAAACATATTTTGGGAGACCGGCGAGTGAATCTGCACCACTCAGTTCCATTCGGGATAAGGATTGAGTTAGGGGCTGAACATCAAAGTAGGTGTTAAAAACTTTCTCTTAGTATAATCTATCTGCAGTTGTCTGCTCTACTTCTTCATTCCATATTACGCATCGTGACCATAAGGGTTGTATGAGTTGCTTTGTAGGTAACATGACAGGCACTAACCAACAAAGTGCATAACAAAGAAATAGGCGTTGAAAATCAGGTAATTCAATTTTTTTAGTTATTCGTTTAGCTATATAGTTCTTTTATACAAAGTTATTACAAAGTCTTTAGATTTCAAACAATCGTGATATTTATCTTAACCTGAGAGTTTATTTAAAATTCAATGTATGTGTTCTTGCGTTTCTTTTGTATATTTATCGTTTCACTTGTTTTCTTATCGAATATTTTTCGTAGTTGCAATAATGTTTTCAATCCCTTATTTGTTGTATTATTATAGTGCATGTGCCGGTGTCATGGTAGCGACACAGGGATATGTGGAATTTGACTGCACTAAAACCCCACCGGTGGCTTTCCTCAGCGCTAAATAGAGGACTCCGGGATCTCCCACGGAACGCAACCGGAGTCCAATGCAATCCAATGCCCCAAAGCGAATCATCCCTGTTCACGACGGTACGCAGACATAAGAACTGTCATCCATCTCGGGGCTTTTAACGCCTCCAGCTTCCACTCTCGCCGCCAGTAACCCCAAAAGCCCCTTTTAGTCGCCTCTTACGACAGATAGGGAAACCGTAACACGCATTCTGGTCACAAGCTATCTAAGCTTACCGCGCCGCCTCCGTCTCCGAGCTGGTTCAGAACGTTTCCTGGCCCGACCGGCATCTTCTTTCGCTAACAAAACGTGGTTTCAGAAGGTGACTGACTACGTTATCCCAGGCTTCGCTGGAACGGACCATCGCTGCAACGACAATATGCAGAAGGAAGTCTGGCCCCACTTTCTCCATCGGGATCCACCGCTTTATCTCCCACGCTGGTCAGTCTTCGAGCGTGTGCTTTGCGGAATCCTGGGCATCGCCGCTATGGTGGCACTGCGCTGAGGCTTCCCTGCTGATTCAGTACAGATACTCACCGAAGCACCCATGACCGGTGAGTATTTGTGTCAGCCAGTAGATGGTACGTTTCCCTCCTCTTAAGCCATGCATTGAAGATGGACAGTGTGGCACTGACAGCGCGTTCGCTTATACTCCGCGGCTCTTGAAGTCGCTCACACCAGCGACTCAATGCACGCCGACTGGCTTCCGTTCGAAGCCTTTTGACCATCTCTTGGGTGTAAGACTCAGTCCCCTAGCGGAAAATGCGGATCTTAAAGAAGATCCGCGAAAAGGCGCCAGGACTGTGGCCGCCTCGTAATAAATTGTCCGGTATCCTCGTGCGATCCTGATCGCAATCGTGCGTTGTGTGGCATTCAACTTGGCCGCCAGGCGTTGACAGCCCAACAATCTGTCTGACCATACGGGTGAACCGTACAGCGCAACAGAGTGCACGATACCTGTATAGAGGCATACTTCCTGCCTCGGTCCCTCTAAGTTTGGTAGCATTCTATGCAGAGCACCCGCTACCTTGTAAATCTGGGGAACGAGACGGTCAAAACGTTCGTCGAATCTCCAACGACTGTCCAGTACCAGCCCAAGGTACTTCATATACTGACCCACTTCGACAACATGCACTGACATGCGGGGAGGTCTCACATTACGTCTTAGGCGTTTGGCGCTACATTAAGACTAATGCTGCGTATCTTTGCTATAAGTCGTGCCGCCCTACATTCGTCCAGCCATGCCGTCCATTAGAACGGTCTATTCTCGGCCAGTATGAGAGTATCATCGACATTGTACGCAAAATTCACGCAGAGAGTTAAACGCGTTGACAATGTCATGACTGACTGCCAAAACTACTCTGCCCACTGGATACAGCCTGCTCTGCAAGCGCTTGGCCACGTAGTATAGCGTCGACTGTTGAGCGTCCCTTTCGGAAGCCATACTGACAGCCTGACAGGTCCGGGCCATTGCTCGCCAGATGTTCGTTGATGCTATGATTATCCATTCAAAGAGTTTTCCGGACTCGTTCAACAAACATATGGGCCTATAGGCAGACGGTGAGTCTGATTGTCGACCCGGTTTGTTCTGGAACTCAACCTTTGCTTGTCACCAGTTGAACGGAAAGTAGCCGGCACGCAGACAGCTGGTAAACAGGTGCCGCAGTCTCGCTTCGAGAACTGTTAGCGCCAGCACCCACACCTGACCTAGGATTCCATCTGGGTCTGGAGCTAGGGTTTGTCCGGCTAACCGTCGCACCACCAGTGCCAACTCTACGACAGTGACGGCTAGGTCTCCAGACCAGGCGGCCGAATTCGGTGCATTGTACCCTGTATAATGCCCTGATGAGGCAATATACAGGACACAGGCAGCGGGACGTCTGGAATGAATCCGGCAATGGTGGAACCCACCCGCGGAACTTGTCAAGCACCATTTTATAAGGGCGTCCCCATGGGTTGTCCAGACCGTTCACGAGTCCCGACCAGCTCCTAGGCTTGCTCGCCGCAATAGCAATCTGGAGCCTGATAGTAGCGTCCGGTTAATCCATGTACCTATTCTCCTCGGCGCTGGCGATAAGACATCTGCGAGCGTGGGCGTATTTGCCTCCGGATCGCAAACAACGGTCACTAAGCCATACTATGTGGTCGGACCACCAGTATGTCGGTGCCCCCTTGCCAGGTCTGACCTGTGGTATGGCGACGTCGCAGATCGAAACTATATCACCTTGAAGTCGGGCAGCCTGAACATCCAGACTTGACGTTGGCTCGTCGATAACTATTGCAGACAAATCCACGACGTGTACGGCGGCGATGAGCATAATATCTTTGTTCAATCGCATTAATGCCCACCGCCGTGGAACTCCTTCAGCATGACGACAGTTGTGAACTGGAAGTTGAAGGGATACGTCAAACGTAATGTGACGATGGTCTAATAGCGTCACCATCTCTTCCGCCACTCTCCAACCAGTCAAGAAGCGCTCACCTGAGAAAATCGCCCATGAAAGGTCCACGATCGACTCCCCCTGCTAGCGCACACACGTACTAACAGAGCCCCGGTTCAATAGACGTAGGTTCTGTTGCGCTGCCCAGTCGAGAACTGATATTCCCCTGGCTGACTGATTTTTCGGTTCTGCTCCAGCAGGTCCTGGAATAGGCATTTAAGTCGCCGAGGATGAATACCAGACGGCGCAGACAACCACGAATACAGTCCCCCACCCGATCTTAGTATTCCTCGTACTCCGCCTGAATACAATTAAGGGAGATATAGCTTCCCAACACTACCAAGGGAACCATAGTCCACAGCAACCACGCACTTGTCAGAGTGTCGCTTAGAGCACGGAGGATTCTTTTCGGTGCCAGCCCAGTAGATCGCGACCGTCCGGGAGGTATCTCCGAACCAACGCAGATGGTCCAGAACCCTGTACGGGTCAGCCAGTACCATCAAGGAGACAGAATTAACCGCGAAGCTTTGCAGGGGCAAGTCTTGCGTTCCTCTACAGTAGTTCAAGTTCCCCTGTAACACTAATAAATGAAGTACTCATTATACTTCTTCCATTGTTTCCTCGGCCGGGCGATAGGCCGATGCGCCAGCTGTCGCTTGCGCAAGCCCATCTGCTTGTACTAAACTGGCAGCCGTAGCCTTCTAGCCGCCTCTCCTCTTAGAAAGTGTGCAACGCAGCCCGCCCAAGCGATGGTTGGCTTCTCGGGCTGCTTCTGCGCACAAGATGCAATTGGGCGTCTATGCTACGCATTCATTGGCCTTATGATCGGACTTACCGCAGACGAAGCACAGAACACTCCTGTCAGTCGCGCTCGTGCACTGGTACCTCACGTGTCCTTTCTCTAGGGACCGGTAATATTGTAGTGGAACACCTTCAGGCTGTCCACAATTGTGAACCGGAAGCTGAAGGGATACGTCAAATGTAATGTGACGATGGTCGGGTAGCGTCACCATCTCTTCCGCCACTCTCCAACCCGTAACGAAGTGCTCAGCTGAGAAAGTCACCCATAAAAGGTCCACAATCGACTCTCCGTGCCAGCGCACACACGTACTAACAGAGCCCCGGTTCAATAGACGTAGGTTTAGTTGCGATGCCCAATCGAGAGCTGATTTTCCCTGGCATTCTCGTTTCTGCTCCCCCAGGTCCTAGAATGGGCATTCAAGTCGCCACACAACCACGAATACAGTCCCCTACCCGGTCTAATTAATCCTCGTACTCCGCCTAAGTACAATTAGGGAACATAAAGCATCCCAACACTGCCGGGGACCCCAGTCCACAGCAACCACGCACTTGTCAGAGTGTCGCTTAGAGCACGGAGGATTCTTTTCGGTGCCAGTACAGGAGATTGCGACCGTCCGGGAGGTATCTCCGAACCAACGCGGATGGTCCAGATCCCTGTACGGTTCAGCTATTACCGCCAAGGAGATTGAATTGTCCGTGACGCACTGCAGGAGCAAGTCTTGCGCTCCTCTACAGTGGTTCATGTTCCCCTGTGACACTTTAAATGGAGTACTCATTATACTTTCTCCATTGTTTTCTCTCACGGGCGATAGGACGATGCGCCAGCTGTCGCTTGCGCAAGCCCATCTGCTTGTACTGAACTGGCAGCCTGGTAGCCTTCTTGTCGCCTCTCCTCTTAGGAAGTGTGCAACGCAGCCCGCCCAAGCGGTGGTTAGCTTCACGCCCTTCTTCTGCACTCAAGATGCAATTGAGCGTCTGTGTCATTGATTGGCCTTATGACCGGACTCACCGCAGACGTAGCACAAAGCACTCCTGTCAATCGCGTTCGTGCACAGGTGCCTCGCATGTCCTTTCTCCAGGCATCGGGAACATTAAAGTTGTCTGACGGGTAGCACCTGTACTCTGGCCGATACCAAGCCAACTAGAAGTTGCTTCGTGACAGCCAATTTGTGAACGGTCGTCAATGTACAGCGCTCCCAAACCGTTCCCAAAGTCGAAGGTGTCGTCCGAATTTCCCCGACTTTTATGTTGCTGGCTATGCATCCGTAAGGTACGGAATTACACTAGCAACTTCTTCTTGGGTGACGGAATCATCCATATTCATCACTCCAACCTCCCCTTCTTTAGTGGGTCTCGCCACTTTGACCCCCATTTCTGCGACGGCCTCGTGCATCTTGCCTGCAAGGGCATCGGTTTTGTCCGCGCAGTCTTCTCCAGCAATTTCGAGATGAAGGCCACCGTTCAAATTTTTTTTTTGCCTGAACTCACCGATGGCTTGGTCAGGTAGTTTGTTCTGACCTTTCACGGTTTTCATCACCTGGTTGTAGGTGATGTCTGACCCCTCAGGCAACGTTACAATAACTGCCGCCGTCTTTAGTACTTTCGGAAGCCTCTTTTTTGGTGATATTTTATGCATCGTAGTAGCTCGCCCCGGTTTTGATACCTGAGGGGCCTTGGCTACAATCCGGTTTGGAGCGCTTTGACCTCTCCCACGATTCAGGGATTGTCTCTGCTCCACTTCCACATGGGCGGAAGGCCACTTTTTTTAAGCCCAAAACTCTCACCCAGGCCGACTCGCCTATCCTTTCCTCTGTGGTCGAGGCCGACATCATTGGAGGCCACTCGGGCGCTGTGGCCATTGGGGGTCGCGTCATTGTGATGGGCGTGGTCTTTTGCCCTAGGGGAGGCCTGATGGGACTGCCTGGGAACAATTCATCTCTAAAGGACGCCAACTTGCTATCTATTAAAGACTCGATCCTTTTCAAAAGAGCGTTCTCACCATTCCCGGATTTCACTCAATGTCGGGGAAAGTTGAGTAAGAGTATATCCGCCGTAAGAGCCTCTACCTTCCCATTCAAGCAGCTAACTGCGTTCGAAGAAACCCATTTTCCGATTCCCGATATGCAGTTGCCGTCCACTGCACTACCTCTGTCTTTGCTGCCTGAGTTTTGCGCATAGCTAAACGAATCGCATGAACAAAACTGCCTATAAGATTACGGGATTTATCAGCAACCTTCCCGATAACTTCTAGGTTCTCAACTATTTGGGAACCTAGGTCGTCGGTGGGCTGCTCCTTTATTTCACTGCCCAAATCTTCGGCATTTGAGAGGAAAGGCCGGAAGAGGAAGAGGCCTTTGCTCTGGCCTTTGTGGCTAATGGGTCTAGAGTATCTTAATTTTTACCCTGGTGTTGACCAATGGTCTTTCTATTGAGCTGTTCGCCTTCACTACTGTACGCCAGTAGCGGCCTTTTACGACTGCTACCTGGTATCGCAGTAGACCATCCCGACACAAGACATCTGACAACAGAGACCAGTCTGATGACTCATCCGCGTCAGACGTGACGGCAGTTGTAGATGATATTGCTGTCCGACTCCTAAGTTGCCTTGATTTCATTTTAATTATTTTCTTTTCTAATGCTCCACATCGTCTTTTCTTTTTCTCGGGAGAGCTCCCCTGTCGGCTGCTCTTAGACGCGAGGATCATTAAGATACACAAGCCCCCTCCACCTAGCAATATTTTAACTCGACCTGGTAGATTGTAGCTTGTGTATTCCAGGAGGAGACCTTGTAGATGCGGTCTGGTGTATGATTAGATGGAGTTTCATGGTAAGTAGCTAGTGAGTTCCGTTGCCCTAATATAAACAATTCATACCACGGTTCCAAAATAAAATACCAAGGGAGATCGCAAACGTACCTTAGTATATAAGATGAATATCTACATCGGGACCTTAAGGTAGACTTCCTTAAAAATGTAATAAATAAGTACGCCGAAGCTCACCTACAAAGGCTTCATCAACATGTGAATGTAGAAGCTATCCAGCTCCTCGACATAACATATTTAATGAGACGACATAGAAAAAAACAAAACCAAGTGACTTAGTTATATAAGTTAGTGTTTTTTAGTGATGGTGAACAAGTGATTTACGGAACACAAGAACAATGTGATTAGAATAGAATTAAGAAGTGATGTGTCAGTGGAATCTCTTTTCATATTAGCATATCGTAACAGTTTAAGTTAAATCTAAGTTACTAATTAATCTTTTTATAATAAATAAATCTGTGGTTGCATCTTTTTGCAATTACATACATTATTACATAGTGTTCCGATTAAGAACATAAAAACAATGCTACATTGATAAGAACGTTTATTGCTATTAAGTTAAACTAAAGAAGATAATTATTGTTGAATGATATAATGCAATTGCTTGTGCTGTTGCTGATTTTATTAATTAATTTATATGCTCGCGATGCACTCGGCGACACGTCATGGCGACGTCAATCTCATGTTGTGTGATTTTCTTTACATATCGAACAACAACGAGGATTTTATTTGTCGTGGTAGAATTTTGCGCCACGAATTCTTACCTTCTAGTAGTTTTCTCGAACGATTTTAATAAATTCTTGTGTAGAAAATTATAAATTTATAATAAATTTTAAATCGGCTTGCATGGTTATACACTATGTTACGGACTATACTCTTAAGACTTTACTTGAAATTGGTTTATCTTTCGTAATTTTATTGCTACTATTTTACCTGATGTACTCTTGTATCGTAATAATGTTAAATTTGAATCAATAATGCATTTAATTCTTTATAATAAAATGTATCACCGTCGCCCATGGACATTTGTGACACTAGGGGCGCTACAAACGCGTTGCCTGCCGCAAAGGAAGTGATGAACCCGCTTATTGAAGGAAGGATGCAGGAAGGATGAAGGAAGTTCGCCCCACAGTTTCCCGGTGCGTGGCAGGATGTTGCATTTAACCGCTCTGTGGACAATTGCCAGGTGTCAAGATGGTGCTGATGGAACCTAGTTTTACAATGTAAAGCGACGTGATGTAATGATGCCGCAGGTATTCAATTAAACAGTTCCCCAGAACATTCTCTACTATACCAAATAGAAAATTAATATAACTTAGAATAAGAATTTTAGTAATAAAAATAGTTTTTTTTTTTAGTAAAACTTATGAGATGATCAAATGTCTCAAACATATTTTTCTTTCGTATCTAGACAGTCACTGATTGAAACTGGAAATAACCGGCTTAATGGTGAAGCTGAGCCAAAAACCCCGAAGGAACGGAAAGGAAGAATATCGTTCTTCTCTGCACTCTGGAAATTCAGGTAGGTTTAATTTACCTACTAATTTTAACTCTATAATAATAGCGACATGACGTCTAACCACTTATAACTATATAGGCTTCTTTAT
>DWPQ01002307.1:0-10828 GCA_018251795.1 Perichares adela | reverse complement strand
CCTTGTTTGCCGGCAAGGATTTGATGATGCCTTTGATGTCATGGACGTCTAAGAGTGGTGTTGACCGCTTGCCGTCAGGTGGCTTGTCTACTTGTTTTTGGCTAGTTATCTATACTAACATTATAAAGAGGAAAGATTTGATTCTTTATTTATACTGAATAGGCTCCGAAACTACTGGACCTATTGATTTTTTTTTTTATTATTAGAAGCCGACATTATCCGTGATGAACATACACTACTTTTTATACACCTAAAGGAGAGTTAGTATGAAATAAAGATGGCAAGCAATAGCCACCGATGAACATCAGCTATACCAAAGGCATTACTGAAACGTGTCCAGCCTAAACGGTGACCCACGTAATTATGTAATTTAAAAAGATTTTAATGTTATAAAATCTCAATTCTATAATTATCTCGCTTAAAAAACTGAAAATCTTCGGTTAAAAATCGTGTAACATTTGATAAATAAAAGCTTGTAAAATAAAAGTGAAACAAGACAATTTTGTGTAAAAAAGTGGCAGTATTTCCGAGGAACCACTTTGTCATCGTTTCAATCTGCTTAAATTAAGTTGGAACGCGAATTGCTTTCATTCCGCCTTCCTAACCATGTTCGATGGATGAAGCTCGTGTAAACGGGCCGCGCCCATGTCAGGATTTAATTGAAACGGACGCTATTTTCAGTCGACGTAGGTAATATATAGAAACATATATAAAATAGTTCCAGAGTATTGGGTGAAGTTTTGTTTAGCTTGTAATGGAAAAGTATATAATCATTTCATTGATCAATCTTTCTAATACACGGTTGGAATTTCCGCTTAGTACAAGATGCATTAATGGCATAAACTACCAAACCGGCCAAGTATGGGTGGCGGACTTCTTATACCTTTGAAAACTTTATAGAAACCTCACATGTTCCCTCACGATATTTTCGCTCACCGAAGCGTGTAAGTTATGTACAGAACTTAGAAAAGTTTGATGTGAATGTAGGGCTTGAAACCTATTCCGTAGTCGGAAACTGGGCTTTACATTTTATTTGATATTGGACTGAGATAAGGTTCAACAGAATTAAGATTTTCATAAATCAATTAGCATATATACTGCACGACACAGATCTTTTCCCGTATTTAAGCTTGTGCTAAAGATGCAGAGTTAACTGAGTAATACGAAGGAAAGAGGTTCTTTTACGTTTGAAGGCAATTATTCATGTCCATTATCCAACTATCCAGGCATCCAACTTAACGTCAAATAACAATTAGGACTAGTTGTTATAAGATTTTCGTGTAATTTGTATTTTTTTATAGTAATCTCCAGTAAAGGATCAAACAGGCCAAGGATGGTAAATGACCACCGCTATCCGAGCAAATCTGAGACTCCATGATGGTTATGAATGAATATTCTGATTCTGATTCTGATTAACTAACCAAAACCGAAGCGGTAGGTAAATAAACGACCTTATTAACCATCTATAGCATAAAATATACGTCAATCGTTCTCAAATGTCACGAAATTGTGAATCCAAATTTTCTCCTTTTGTTATTCAATTTGATTTTGTATAAAACTGTTTCAAGTTCTTAGTGAAACAAAACTACAAATATGTAATAACAGACACAAAAAGTAAAGGAATATTATGTGGTAACAGAGGACTCTCTACGTAATAGTATTCTAGACACGTTTACCTACACATAGGAGATCTCATATCGAAACCGACGAATTCAGAGTCCGATTGCCGCACGTAAGCGATAGGGCGCTAGGAACATACACCACATTTGATTATACCTAAGTTAGCAACTTCACACCAAACTAATAAATATGACAACGGTGAAGGTATGATTTCGAACTTAGTATTTATAAACATTCCTTCGTTTCTCTTCGTGTTTTGGCTTTTCATGTGTAGAAAAATAGGAATATTGACGAAAAAGAATGTTCAGTACAAATAGAAATAAGTACCCACAGAAAATAAGTAAACTTTAAAACCAAAGTATTCAAATAGTCTAGTAATTGTAAAATACTTATAATATAAACTAGGCAATAGTAGATGTTTTATACTGTACCTTACAACAGTTAGAAAAATGTCTGAAGGAAGCCTGATAAAGATCTTCCATACGACATGCTCGTAGGTATTAATTATCAATACTAATACTATAAACAGGAAAGATTTGTTTGTTTGTTTGTTTATTTGTATTGAATAGGCTCCGAAACTAACTACTGAACCGATTTGAATGAAATTTGGTATAGAGAAAGTGTAGAGCTTGAGAAAGAACATAGGCTATTTATTAATTCTAAAATTGTTGGGTTGTAAATAAAATTGGGTTGTAACGGGTTGAAATAGGGGATGAATGGGTCTTTTATATGATAAAACAACGTTTGTGGGGTCAGCTAGTGTTCATATAAAAGTATTATACATGATAGTTAACCGTCTTTAACTACCTATCGACTAGTTCTTTGAATACATCATGAATTTGTAATCCATTTATATTTAAATAGTTTAATTAACATTAGAAAACTGAGCCTTCCCACAATATTTTCTGAACGAAAAGCTTTTAATTTGTCAGCGTGACCCATGTTTGATGATTAAATGCCCTCGACTCGTTCGCTCGTGTCAAGATTTAATTGAAAGGGACGCAATTCGAGTTGACGTCACATATGTCACTCGCGGGGAGTAATTACCGACTACGCACGCAAAATAGACCGACGTCTAGTGATTTTACCTTTATATTATACGATGGCTTCGACCTATGTTCGTTTCAAAGCTTTTTTAAACCATTTAAAAACGAAAATTACAAGTAGTGTATTATTTAATCAATATTTTCATCATCGTAATCCACGTGCAACTGCGGGTTTTATTTCACAATGAGGATTTAATCCTACCTAGTAGCTATAATACGCCTCAGTAGACTGGTATATATTAGCAGACTTGGTATATATACCTTTTGGTGATTTTGAAGTGAAACTTCTTTAGAATCGTTGTGATTTCAAACCTGATGCAACGGAAAAAACGACAGGTAAGAGACACAAATACAAAAATGTGTAGAATGAAGCCGGTAAAGAATGAGACAGAAATATACACACTATTTTATATTATCGGTCTCTCCTCTTTGTTTATTATCTCAACTAATAACTTGCACTCTGTTCACTACGGGAAATACGATCCGTACTTTTACTAGGTAAGCGTTCCCGTACCAACAGACACTCGTTTGTACCGGGAATTTTATATTTTTTATTACCCCGTTACACCTAAAGCTTTTCCCGGGAATTCATTTAGAAGCAACCGTGAAATATGATTCGGTTGCAAAGTCGGAGACACAGAAAGAAGTCAAGGTTCCGTTTTCTTCTTGGCTGCGAAAGTCTTGGAAGCCTTTGGAGTCACGGACGGAGGTTCACTTATCATTAGGTAACCAATATGCACGTTGTCGGACTTTAAAAATATATCGATAAAAATGTATGTAGCTCAGCATTCAGTAGCTCACCTTATTACGTCAAAGACGTTGTTCACTAGTTTGGTTAAAGAAAACAATAATATGTCATCGACGTATATCAATAGTAGGTATCGATGCTTATTATAATGGTTCACGATAGATATACTTTCACATAGCAAAAATAGTACCGCCATGACATAAGCTTCTTTTCTTCCAGTACTTTGACGATACCACGTCATCCCCGTTCAATAATAAAGCCCTAAGTATTCGACCGAAGCTTCACATTCAAAGAGCATTGCGACCATAAAGATTATTTTAAAATTCCGTTTGAAACTAAAACAAGGAAGGAAATGGACTGCAGTATAATATCGTAAATTTTAAAAATAATGCATACATTTACAATAAACGGTATTGGACATCCACGTTCCCGTATATCCTTGGATATTGACGCGCGGACCATAAACAACGATGAAAGTCATACCAATAAATGTAAAATGTTTGGCTGCGAAATTATTGTTCTCGAGCTGCGAGTATTATGTGAACGATCGCCGCTATTGTATTGTTTCAAATTCATATGCATTTTAAAATTATAATGTTAGTTCATTAATTAATTACGATAGTTTGTCAATGTTGAGATAATCTCTCACAAAGTCAGTAGGATCACAGTCGATGACTGTCTCACTGGTTGTTGTTTCTGATGGACATTCTGTTGTTGGCCCTAGCGGCATTTACAGCTTCACGTGGACAGATATGTCTCACTGGTGACTTCACCCATTTATATACGAACTAGTGGACCCAGCTTTGCCCGGGAAAGTAGTGACTGGAGCCGAACAATGTTTTTGTAAAAAAAATGTTTTTAGGTATCTCGTAAACAATGAAATTCCTGGACAAACTAAAAAAAAATAAACCTATTTTCATCCAGAGACCTTTAAGTATGTCCATTTGAAATTTCATTACAATCGGTTCAGCGGTTCGACCATGATCACGTCACAGACAAACATACAGAGTTACTTTCGCATTTTTAATATTAGTATAGATTCAAATTCATTTCATCATTTAGGTATCATTTATACACTTATGCACGTGATATTTTGCTTCTATTAGCTTTTCGGTGCTTTGTCATTGATGAAAAGAAACGGCGAAAGAAACTCCTCAGCACATCTTTTAAAAATCTACGGTAATACAAATAGGTCTAACGTGAATGGAACCGGTCGCAGAGCTATGAATTCCAAGCGTCATTACACATTTACATTTAAGGTTGTCCACCGTGATGGTCAAGTGTGATTTGGTAGACTGATGGCGAACTCCCATATATCCTTTGTTAGTAGCCGGTAACGCGTCAATAATGCCTAGTATGGACTTCCACGAGCGGAGACGTCTTATCTGCTCGTTTGGCAACCAATTACTTTTTATGTCGCAAGTAACGATATTATCCATAATCAAGTGATAATTAATCTCGAATACGTATTTGAATAATTACGAAATACAAGATTTCAACATTTACGTGCTTGTCACTGGGTAAGTTTGATACAGCGATTATGCAAATGACAAATATCCTGGCCGGTAACAACACCATAATTTAAATGAATAACAAAACATGCCTTGACCATTTACTTTAACAATCAATCAAAAAAGTAAAAGTAAGCTTTTAAACGTCTCAGACTGGCCGTTATAAAATAATAAGGAAGGCACTTAGTCAGATTTTGTCTTAAAGGATTTAACAATTTTTAATTGCTTTTAAGCCTACGGGTGAAACTTTAAATAATCTTAAGCCAATTTTTAAAAATCCATTATGTCAAAACAGTGTCTTTATTTACTATATCTCACAGATGAAATGTTGGCCTCTCTACTTCAGAATTCAAATGTTGAACACTCGAGTGAGGAAATATTTACTGTGATGCGCCTATTGCAAAGTACCAACCTTATAATCAATTCCAAATCGGAATAAGTCAAGTTTCAAATCGATTACAGATGTATTGCGAATCGGTGGACTGAAAACCATTACATAGATGACTATCATCGAAGCGCAACGGAGATGGACCTATTAGCTTCAAGACTGATTAGTACGAGTGGTTGTAGGATATAAAGGGTATTCAATACGATATATGTATGCAGACACATCGTGCCCTATACCAGACGGGTTATTCATGGTTATTCACATAGATAGCAGGATAAATACAGGTTGAAGAACTAATTCTGTCGACATGGCCGAATATCTGCAATATTGGTTCAATCTCTAATTAAAATAGCCGTTGCCCCGTACGTTAGTTTCCCTTCTTTCAGTCTCTTTATCTCAATATCTGTCATATTACGCGACAATGTCATGCCACCGCTCTTTTCTAAACCAAAGTTAAATTAGTTTGACGTTTTATACCATAGTTCCTATGAATATCTATAGGTGGCGAATAAACATAGCTCTTTTAAGTGTAAGCATACACAAAATTGCCTTAAATTTCAGCTATTAGTATTCCCCGAGAAGTATCAACCAGTTACGCAGAACGCTCACTACCACTCAACTAAATCATATTTTATACAACAATAGTTGGCTCGAATGCTATCGAGGGAAACATGTACGGATATACATCTATAAGTCATTGTACCTATAGAGTGTACAAATCCGGGCCCTTCAATATGTGATGGATGGCGTCATCGGTCTTCGGCTGACTCCTGTACACAAAGGCCTAGGGTACCTCATGAATAAATTGACCAAAATCGCAAGATGTATTCTGAGACAGATTTTATTGATGATGGGACAAATTTGCAAAAGTAAGTACACGAATATCTTTATAACACGTAAGTAAAGAGGTATGAGGTTGATTTATAAAATCTTTTGAAATGTTCAAGGTATTTATGGAATATCCACAAAGAGTAGTCGTTATAACAACCCATAACTGTCCCATTGCTGGGCTCGGGTCTCCTCTCATACTGAGAGGGTTTAAGGCCATAATCCACCACGCTGGCCAAGTGCAGGTTGGTAAACTTAAGGCACCTTCGAGAACATTATGAGAACTCTCAGGTGTGGAGGTTTCCTCATAATGTTTTCCTTCACCTAAGCAAGTGATCATTAATTTCTAATTCGCACATAACTTAGAAAACTATTGGTGAGCTCTGAGACCGATCGAAGGACCCCTCGTTCGGGAAACCAATGTTCAATCGACTAGGTTATCACTTCTCACTGGAACTGAAGGAATAGTAGTTGAAACTTAATAAAAATAGATATTGCTTATTCTCTTTACTCCATAAAACAAGTTGCTACAAGACAGCGAATACCTAAATCACTGAAGTCATGTACTGAATATAAAATACCAGGAACGAAGAATATATATTTCTCTTACCTCTGGAGTACATCTTTAGAGTTGTCTGTATGTACATTTTTCAGGGGGTAACTTCAAAGGCAATAAAATTTGTCAAGATTCCTACAACCTAATGCAGCCTGCCTCTAATTATTAATCAGATAGACTGTATTGGACGCTACGTACGTATCATAAAACAAGCTTATACCAATATTTACCGGCAGTAGGCAGCAGGGGCAGGCGGAAATTGCAATGGTTCGCGATCATCCGTTTCCGGCAATCCGCCAATAATGCTATTTGTCTCTTTGTCTGTCTGTCTGTTTGCATTACTTTGTAATCTGTGTGCGGAGCTTATTGCTTCTGTATTGACATTGGGCTATTTTTGTCGAACATGTCGCAGGTCCGACATGTCTAAATCCTGATTGTCAGTGTTGCTAATGTGGAAATTAATGTTCGTCAATATTGGTGGTGTGTTGTATTGTGGTTTTTGCAGGGAACCGCTAATAGCTGGTCAGCTAATAAAGACTTAGCTTTGGCATGATTGGTAGCATGATGGGGGGTCGAGTTGCCGAGTTAAAGTTAAACATTATAAGGACTCGTTTAGTCTTCGGAAATTTGTCTTTGCGATCAGAAGGCATAATCATTATTTAATATTTTAGTGTACAGGGCTTCACGTGTCCTCGACTCCTAGTCAACGTCCCTTATTTGTAGTATACCATGATGAGAAACTGAAACAATGACTCCAGATCTTTCCTATTCAAGGACGCTAGAATTTGTATAAAATTTAAATTTTGTAAATCTCGTATCATTATGGATTAGTACCCACCTTTATATGTAAATTCCTCTCAGTGTGAGAAGAAAGCCGAGCCCAGCAGTGGGATATTTATAGCTTTCTATGATTATGATGATTTCGTGCGCAGTACCGGGGAGATGATAAGTAGACAAGTCAACTACTCCTTGCATCAAGTTTGATATTGTCTTCGTCCAAGAGCATCAGTAACCATTTAACATCAGCTGACAGTCTCTATTTGTCTGCCATTGATATAAAAAAGTATTCATTAATCATATCAAAGATTGAAGATACGAGAACAAACATTTATCCTTAATGTCTCCCCGAGTCAAATGTTTGACAAGCAGGATCACTTCCAACTAGGCTATTGGTTCATGTAAAATGTATATGTATTATGAAATTCATCTTTTCTTCTCCCGTCTTGAACTTAAGGGTCTTAAAACTGGTTTTCCATTCAAAAACTGTTCGCGTAGACGTAGGGCGGGCCCGCACTCGGCGCGGTCGTAACTCATGTTTAATTACACCATATTTTACCAGCACTATTGTGGTCGGTAGGCCTCTGTAGGCCTACAGACAATGGGCCGAAACAATTAGAAGATTTACGGAACTTTGATCGTTATTTATACGTATGTTTTAACGTTTTCCTTTGGTTCACATTGATCATTTATTTTGCATTATATATCGTCCCTATACTCTATATACATTAATAAATAAATACATGAATAGAAAACTTATATCCCTTTTTTATGTATACAGGCAAACGCGCTGACGGGTCAACAGCCCTTTATGGTTTAGTATTATTTAATTTATTAGTTATATTTTAATTTAGTAACGTACATATTAATTATATTAATTAATTAGATAACATTATGTTATTATTAGCAGTCGAAAAAAGCTAGGCGTTATAGCAGTTATAGGCATCGATAACTTAATATTTATATTAAAATCTCAGCTTTATGTTTTCGTTCACCATATACACATTACATATGCAGAATAACTAACTCGTTCATTTCCGCCATGTGTTTATAATGGAAAATAAAGTTATCTAAAAGTATTAATAAAGACAAAAATTGATATTGTCAATAACACGCCATATGTATCGAAGGCCATCAATAAGTTAATCTACATCAGAATTACGTTTGTAATTAATAATTAATTTAAGTTATAAAAGTTATGTAATAACTCCAATACAAATCACAGGCAGGTGTCTACATGTTTTGGAATCACTGCTTATTACGACGCCCATGGCTAATTTTGGGGATCAGTGATTCTATAAACGATTAAATTACCTTATATATTTTTATGTACAAAAATGTGAACCACAGAAATAGTTATTGTAATATACAAAATTTAAAAAAAACATCTCTACGTCTAATATTAAGATTGCGTTATTTTTTATCATTGAGACTACTTGGAAAATGTTTAGGTGCCTACAGGATTTCAACCCGGCATGCGGCACACCCGTAAGAATGTGCGATGTTCAAGCTGCAAGGCTACTCCGACTAATTTATTATTATGTAATTATGGCTATCAACTTTATATATTGTATTGTTAGAAAACCAATAAAAGTTAAAACCGCGCGCAGGATTCGAATCCAGGTCTTTTGACACAAAATAATTATAATAAACGTTCGCATATTCCCACACATTATTATAAAGGTTAAATAATGAGCATAACAATAAATGAAATACTAATTGATTAAGATAATCTATACAGCTAAATTAAGAGTGTCTGTTTGTAATATTAAAATAACTGCTTTTGACTAAATGCATATGTTTGTATACATGGTACATACATACACCAAAACAACAGTTTTTACATTTTTATATTTTTTGTCTGTTTATTCCGGGTAATCTCTAGGGCGGCTGGATCGATTTAGATGGGACTTTCACTGAAGATAGCTGACGTAATAAAGAGTAACAAGGTTTTTATCTTAATTATAGACTTTTATCTTAGAAATCCCGCGGAAAACGGATTTGCGCGCGAAAAACTTTGCGACGCATTGATTTCCACGCGGCCGCGGGCACAGCTAGTAATTAATAAAATGCCTACTTTTTACTTGTATCTATTATTATCAAAATTAAATTACAACTTCTTGTGATTTGATGACATTTAAATGATTCCCCTGGCGCCAAAGCTGAATCCGCTCTTGACTGGGCTTTGCAGCAGACCAGTAAAACTTTCGCAAACTAAAAAATTACGGAACCAAAAAATTTTTAACTAACTCTACAAGTTACATGCGTTAGATTATTTATTCAGTATTTAATAAATCCATCAATTACTTGTTAAATTCGTTATTTCGTATGTCTGTCTTGTGAAATAATATGCGTAGATTTTTATTTTCCGGCCAAGTGTCCTTGAGAAACATATTTTGTTTACACTTATGACAAAGATTTAAAGCTGTTTGTAGAAATGCCTAATGTAATAAATAAAAAAGTCTGACACAACCGTGCTTATGGATTCTCTACATGACGGGTGGTATGGACAAACACAAATGACAGATTACAATAACTAATAATTATTACCCACAGTCCAAGAACAAACATTTTTCCGTCACATATATGTCTGCTCCTACCTAGAGTCAAACCTAGGTGTCCTCATTAAGAAGGCATGGCCACTACACTATACTACACATCAGAGTTGCGATTTTTTTTAACAATTTTGATGCGTTTTCGTTATTGAAAAGTTTGAAGTAAAGTTACATAATATTTTGTCAAAATCGGCTCACGAGAACGCAACTTTCAGCTAAGTATTTTTATCAAATGCCTTAAAAATTAAGAAAAACGTCGCTAAATTCATACAAATTTTACGAGATAACATGATCTGCCTATATGCGCCATGCATAAACTAGTCTTGATTCAGTTCAGTACATACTGTTATTATACTTACAGAATATTTTTCCCCAAGCGAGATTAGGGCGAGTTATCTAGTCTTTTTATTTAAGGACTTGTAGCTGTCATGTTAGTAGGTGTACATAAAATAAATTTTGCCTAAGTAATAGTTTATAATATTTTTAACCGGTTATCAGATTTGCAAACCGACAAGTTCATTAAGCAATATTACATACACCGGTTGACATCAGCAAGATGTTATCTACTGTATGGGCACATGCTTATAAGGTCTAAGATATCTTTGCTATTGTAATATTTCAAAAAAGTTTTACTAAACCAATTTTAGTTTGACTGAGTCAAAAAAACTTGAAAATTTCCTCAAGCTTGTTTGATTAGGTTGGTAAGTTTTACAAAAGATGTGACAAAAAAAGTTTAAAGGTTCTATCTGTCCATGAGTCAACCTCATCTGCATGTGTGCACCCTGCTAGACAACGGACA
>DWPQ01002306.1:0-10831 GCA_018251795.1 Perichares adela | reverse complement strand
TACTGTCATAGATACCCTAGCCACACCACAGACTAAATAAGAGTAATATTTAGTAGGGTCCCGGTGTATGACAGTGCGTTTTAATTGCATTTTAAGTATTTTATAATAATTGCAATATTTATTACATAATACTCATTTGGCGATCGAAACGTTTTTTGTTTTGCATTTTTTATGTTAGATAACGTAATTTATAATATATTATGTACAAATGTGACTAATGTAAAATCAAAACGCATGAATACAATAGTTCAACAAAAAAATACCAAAATCTAACTTACCGTCGTATTGCTCTTCAACCTGTAATTTATAGTGAGGTTTGATGTCTAGTCCATGAGATTCAAATATATTAAAGAGGTCTTCCACATCTTCCACAGAATTTCTTGGCCTAATGATGAATACATCTCCAGGGCTATAATCTAATTTATCATCCTCAACAGTTTTAAAGGTCATTAACCTTACATCCTGTAAGCCATTCTTAAGCATCATTAAATAATTAGATGATTTAGATAAGGATTTTGATCATACCTGATTTATCTATGATTTGGTGGCATAACTCACTCTTTTATGTTGTTGTCCTAAGTATTGAAAACTCATACCATTCCGGCTTCCAATATGGTTAATAAAATTCAAAATTATAAATAGCAAACCATAGACAAAATCAAGGATTCATATAACACTGGCTGACTGGCTGGTTGTAAAAATGTCTCAGACGAGATAAGAAAATCAGTGGTAAAACATAAACAGAGATGATAAGACAAGACCACCTACCACCATGTGATTGGGATTAAACTAGCTAGTACAGAATTCAGCAACCTAAAAAGGCCTGGAACCCCCCTAAAGGTTTATTAAAAGTTTAGGTACATCTACTCACTTGAAAATGATTCTTAGCAGTTGTCCGTAGATTTTTTTCTATTTCCAAATGGGTAGCATTAACAAATGGATCTTTCCAGCCAGTTTCATAGTAAATATCTTTTTCTAAACTACTTTCTTGTAGTGTCTCTTGAGTTTTAATTAATGAAACCTTCCATCTAGGAACAAATTCAGTTTTTAAATCATCTGTAGCTATGCCTGGGAAGTATGATTTTAGGGCATCAAAGTATTCTTTGAGCCATGGTATCGCCACACCATCATGGCCTAAGTCATGCTGATAGTTGCAAAGACCTGAAAAAATAAATTTTATTATATTAAACAATTTATAAAATACAAACAATTAGTTTTAATGATTCTCTAGAAATGTGAGTCTGGACATGTTACCTTACAAATATAGATCTAAATAATATCTGCACGTATATATGTACTATTAAAGTAATGTATATAGTGAAGTTCTGAGTTTGGTCACAGGTATCCAGATATCCACGGAGTCAAGAATAGGTATCTCCAGATACAGTTGCTATCTTATTCAATAAGAGATCTTTCCACTCATAGTATTCACACCACACTTCACAAAACTGAGTTTATGGATGGATATTCAATAAAAAAAACTTACCAATATTCACCAACGGTTCTGCCCCTAACTGCAATAACCGTTTATGAAGCATTTTCCCGGCGAAATTAAACTTAGAGTAGGACGAGTCACCCAAAGCTAACACTCCGAACTTTAGTTTGACCAAACAATTTGGCGGCAAATTCCGTCGCAACATAAAACGCCAGAACTTCTTCATGTTATCAGGAACATCACCCTGCCCGGTTGTAGCACATACAAATATCACGAACTCTTCGTTTCGTAGGTCGAGTATTGGATAATCATCCATAGGTAGAACAGGGCCACTAAATCCTAATATCTTGGTATTCCGCCATATTCTTTCGGCGATTTCTTGTGCAGTAAAAGTCTGAGTGCCGTACAGTATTAATATTCTATTCTGGCTATTCATTTTGGAGTGGAGTGGTGATTATCATACAATAATCATAACTTTCTCAGATGTAGGCTATTACTATTCATGGGTTAACAGCTGATACTAATGTTATTCTGTCATTGTGTATGGGTTGTGTGAACTTCAACTGTCAAAAGGAGTAAGACGTCACAGACTGTTTAGAGATATTTACTTTTTTCTATCGTAGTATACAGAAAAGGCATAGTAACATCTTTAACAAGCAGGACTACGTCTGCCGGGTTTGCTAGTTACGTGTACATTTCCGCTTCCTTGCTTTTTTTAATTTTTACTCGGCGACACATCTAAAATAGAAAGTTAGAAAATTATTGGAATGAATAATAAATAATTATTTTACGTGTGTTATTAAAAACGTGTTATTTTTGTCTCAGGTATGCGTATTTTTTCTGATGGATGTTTTGCTGTTGGCCCTAACGGCCTTCCCAGCTCCACGCGGACATACGTGGGTGTACGTTAGTCGTGTCGTGTTTCAGGCGTGGACCGTGTGTTATCAACAAAACGAATAATTATGTAATCGACTATAATTATCTAATAAATTTATTTTTAATTTCGTATTAGAATTAAATCCTATAACAAATGTAATCACTTACAATAATTTAAAAAAACACTTTAAAAAATTTATCAATCATCAAAAAATATATTTTATTTAAATCTATATACATTTGGTCGGAAATATACTGCATAACAACATCTACCGGGTTACCTGGTATTTTCTTTTTTTTAGGAATATTAATATTTATTTTTAATTCGAGTATCACTACCATAATATCAAGTAGGTATTTAGCTAGTAATGTTTTTTACTTTTATAAAACTACTAGTGGATCCGGCAGACCTTGTTCTGCCCGGATAAGCATTGACTGGACCAGGACAATGTAGTTGTAAGGCATTGTTTACTTTTAAAGTATCCCATAAGGTAGAGCCAGCGTACGCCGTATAGCCTTTCAGGAAGCCCATTTTCAGCGACCTTTTCGTAAAACAATGAAATTCCTGGGAAAACTAAAAAATAGGAAAAACGTACTCTACTTTCATCCCAAGACCTTCAGGTATCCATAAATTACATTTCATCACAATCGGTTCAGCAGTTTGGCCGTGATCACGTCACAGACAGACAGAGTTACTTTCGCATTTATAATATTAATTTTTAGAAATTTAAAACAGAACACATTTTGATATTCTGCATTTATTGTATTATTGTAACTGGACTATGATAATTAAAGTATTGAAGTCTTATGGAAAATATAAAATTACAGATTTATTTTTACAGATTACAGTAAAGTTTAAACTAAGTTATAATCTTAGCAAAGACGTAGCTAACGGAGACCTGTCGAGTTAATATAACGAATAAAAACCTAAGGATCAATCCCAAAATTTCGGAATAGCCCTTACAAAAAATAAGAAAACTCTTTTTCATCTTTCAACCCCGTTTCATCACTCGGAAGTGGTTCAATACACCATAAAATATATGTCTCTCTATTACTCGTACGAAGATGCGATCTTCTTTCTCTTTTACAATTGGCGCACGGCAGTCTCGCGGGTTGACTTGGCGGGCTTGGTCGCTCTCTCCGAAAAGAGCGGGAAAATAGTGCAGTGGATTTTTGTATTTAATGTGTTTTTGTGTATAGATCGAAAGTCGAGGATCAATTAAAATGTACGTAATTAACGAATATATACCTGGCTTAATAAGTTTTATTAGACTTTACATTTATAGGTCGATCCATTCATAACTTTAACCTGTGACCTTAAAAACGACTCGATATTTGGATATTTTATGAGCCCGAACACATTTTACAAATATTTACTAGCAAATATTTAAAGCGTATGCTGTTATAGAATTTATTTATGACATCATGCAAATTCGACTTTTACGACTGTCCTCGAAATATCTTAAATAAATGGTCCCTAAAAAATTGAATAAAAACGAAAATTTAATAAAAAGCAAAACCTTTTATATCAATCTAATAGATTCTCTATCATAAAATGATGCAGACAAACCTTTCATTATTAAACATAGCTTTATAATTAGTTAATAATTGAATACAATATTTTGTACCTACGCATTTAATATTCCTAGCTAAATGGATTTATTTTTGTTAATAAATAAATCGTCGCTATTTTTTCATGTACATAGTTCCACGTGGTTTTCTCTATAGGCGCAATATGGCTTTAACACGCGGGAAGTAGTCATGTAAAATCACAATTTAATAAATTAAAAATGAAAAGATTTGAGCATCCTATCTCATCTTTGGTAGTATAAATAATATTTACGTAGCGCATAGTTTAACGATCGCGGAAAAAAGATCCTTGAAAAACCATTGTACCCTGCCATGCTTAGTGCCAAAGTTAATCAAGTCTTAAAATCAACATAATTATTTCGGACTCTACCCTTACATAAATCATTTTGATAGAACGCTGTTTAAAATTGAATGTCTTTTACCAAAGTAGTTATATTCTATTACCATTTTGTTAATTGATTTTTCACGAGGAAAGAGTATGGTATTAAAAAAAAGAGCTATGTCTCTATTGTAATTGTCTATGGCAAGAGTTTTTGGTGACCATTTTGCTGTTAGCCCTGGCGGCCTATAGCTTCAGGCAGACAGATACTGGATGAGTTCCTTGACATTACCTAGATGTATACCTATATAGTATACCTAAGCTGATCCTGGGACAGCGGAAAGCGCTATTTCATGGATTGTTTGTGGAGTCAATCAAGCGCTTGTAAAGATGTTGAAAGAACTACTTTGGCCCTAAATCCCACGGCCCTATACACTAATTCCATTTTTGTAATCGGGGGAAAATTT
This sequence comes from Perichares adela, assembly GCA_018251795.1. Taxonomy (NCBI): domain Eukaryota; kingdom Metazoa; phylum Arthropoda; class Insecta; order Lepidoptera; family Hesperiidae; genus Perichares; species Perichares adela. The sequence goes on along the minus strand of DWPQ01002306.1, from coordinate 6,144 downwards.
TCTAAAAATACCCAGACTCTCTTCAATAGATTCCAGGTTATGCGGGATTTCTACACAGAAATCCCCTCGGTATCCATATGTGGAGCTGTCCGGGATCTTCTTTGACCACATCGGTGATAGGCTAATGGCGGTAGAAATATATAGCCTTGGGTACACAATACATATTTTAGGAACAGTAATTTTACGCAATATAGAGATCTTATGTTTAAGGACTTTAATGAAACGTCAGCTCATGGTAGGACACAGGTCTCTCCTCGTATCGGAAAAGTCCTACTATCAGAATGCAGCACCTAGGATATTCAGAATGCTACTTCAATGCAGGTTAAAGAGATTCCATCAACATGATAACATGATACATAATCCATAACGCATGAACCCAGGCAGTAAAACTCGGAGCTGACGAATGAAAGAAATTGTTTATAAAAAGCTTTTAGAAATATAAATCAATCTATATTATATTTGTATAATAAAAATGTAACGGATCGCTGTCTGCACATGGAAGATAGGTATAATTTTTTTTTTATTGGGACCCCATAACAACGCAATAACAGCCAAAAAATATATTGTTCGAATTGTTGTCTGTGCATTTGTGCAAGCTAATCTCGGAAGCGTCTTATCTGGATTAGATGTGGTTTTCATTAATATGTATATGATAAGCTTCACATAGCATTGAGATTTTGTTTCATGTCAATCGGTTCATAAATAAAAAATATGCCAATATAAAGAATCACGTGGCTGGACGTTTATTGATTGTACTTTATTGGCAAAACAACGTTTCCGGGGTCAGATAGATTATTATATACTTCATTAGAATTTGGTTATCGTGTTGTCACGAGTCGTTGAATGACATAAGTAATTAAGTATTTGACGTAAAATTATATTAATTATAATAGCTAAAGATATTAATTGTTATTGATTAAGTTTTGATCTTAAAGTAGCCTAAGTTACTCCTTATTACATCAGCTATCTTTTAGTGAAAATCTCGTCAAAATCGGTCCAGCCCCTCCAGGGATTACCCAGAACAAACAGACAGACGGACAAAAATTTAACAAACGGTTGTTTTGGTATATGTATCGTGTATACATACATAAATGCATTTAGTAAAAAGCGGTTCTTTTAATATTACAAACAGACACTCCAATTTTATTTATTTGTATTGATTTCAGTGAGTAACTTTTTTTATCTATCTCTTTTAAGTATGGCTCACACTACATTATATTTAGTCTGTTCTCTCGGATTTTATCACGATATTTCGCGTGATATATTTCAGATTGAGTAGACAGAAGATTATATCTAATAGTTTCTATTGCCTACAATTCCAAGTAAGCCTGCTTTACTAATCAATTATTAGTGAAATTTATTATCTGCGGGCATTTTTAGAAGTCCATGCTTCGGCCGAGATTTAAAAAAAACACATATATAAGTGTAAAATACATAGTTATAATTCTAGACTAGTGTAGCCAGCCTATTAAATGTGTGCAATAAAAAAAATGAGGTGCACTATCTATATCTCTTTTTTTGCCCGTATTAGATAAAGATAGGTTTGGATCTTTCAATTTCCCTTTTTATTTGTTGGACATTCGCACTCATAAACTTATAGCAGTTTTTGCGATAAAAAGTCATGAGGAATAATATCTCTCTAATGGTAAAATATTTTTTCAAATCCATTCAGTCGTTTCGCCTATTCAATACAAATACATAAACAATCAAATCATTCCTCTTTATAATAATAGTATAGATAACAAGTCATAGATATTATTACAGAATAGAGACTTAGGTACATATCAGTGTGTTCGTAGTAAAAACAACTAAGCTTAAAAGCTCACTCAAAAGCGCGTTCATTCAAAAGCGCGCTTCCACTTTCTTTGGCCTGCGCACTTGGCTCTTTACGTAATGACGTCACGTAGTGATGGCAAAATATTGGGGATGTTGCATCAGGCGGAGGGCGCATCGATCGACCCGCCCTCACCCCAGCCTCCCCGCTGTAGAGATGTCTGCTAATCTCTTATCGATAATTTAGGGTTGACTTGGTAGAGAATGCTGTAGGCATTGAGATCGCCTTTTATACCACTATGTATTAGGTATAAATTTTTTTTTTTCTTTTTGTAGTTTTAAGGACTGACGAAAAATCAGATGGTCGATCTGTTAAGTGGTCACCGTCGCCTATGGACACGTGCAACACCAGAGGAGTCGCCAATGCACCACCGGCCCTGAACGAGACTTTTTACCCCTTTTTTGGAGAACTCCATGTCATAGTATTGCGGGAATCCTACAATAAATAATATTAATTAAAATAATTTAGAAAGGAATAAATTAAGTTCAAAATAAAAAATATGAATTTGTAATATGTGCCAGTCACATATTACAAATTCATATTTTTTATTGATATAAGAACTGAGACATAAATCTGATGTGAAAAAATATTAACAACTCCACTTAAATTATGCTTTTATATCCTTATTTAAAAGATAAACATAGATTTCAGTACAGAACAAGTTTCCTTTTAATGTTACGAGCACGTAAATTAAATTAATTAAATTATTTTCGACTCATAATGCTTCGAGTACGTCCCATGAAAAATTAAAGATCCGTGTTTAACGTTGTATCGATATATATCGAACCACACTAGTAGTTACCGGGCTCACAAAAGGGTGTACCCTTCGTCTTTCAAACATTTTATTTCTTATCTCAATACATACGCGCAGACATTCTTATGTAAACAGATTAAGGCTTTAAAATGTTATGTAGACATTATGGAAAACTTTAAATGGCTTTTTTTCTTCATATATTTATATTAGGTATATTGTGTCTGGACGTAAGATTTCCTTTGGAATAAAAATAAAATAAATAAATATTATCTTATGTAAAAATTCTCCATTGATTTTCCAATTGCTTCTTGATCGGCAACGCGTCGGTGAATCTTCTGGTGTCAAGGAAGTCCACCTTGACAGCTCACCACCACGTTACAGTCACTATTGTCGGCTATTGATAATTATAAAAACTACAATAAGTCATTATTTCTTTTACATCGGATAAGTTACTTGACTACGACATTGATGGTAAAGCACTAACTTAGCAAAATGCTGTTCACTCTCACCTTGAAAATTATAATCTGACTGATCCCGAAAACGTTTTTGCCATATAAAATAGCCTATGTTCTTTCTCAGGCGCTATACTTCCTCTATGATAAATGTCATTAAAATCGGTCCTATCGGTAGTGTCGGAGCCTATTCGGTAGAAATAAACAAACAAACAATCAAATCTTTCCTCTTTATAATATTTGTATAGATTGGAGACTAATATTGAGTAATCGTGGCATGTCTTAGTTGAACAATCTAAGAATGAGATTACAAATACTTGTCTTAAGAATATGTAATAGTAGGTACAATTAATAATAAAATTAATACTGAATATTGTGTAATTACGTGGTATTTTCATCAACTTATTCCTCGAACGCATTTACCAAAATCATAAACAGGTGAATTCAATAACTGTATCCTTGAGCTTGGGTAACGTTGTGACAGCTGAGTAAAGTAACTACGTAGTCATAACACGATACGTAAAACAGACGCTATACGTAAATAGTTAACTATTTTAACTAATTTGAGTAAATATTCAGTAATTTACTTTTAAGTGTCGTCTTTTGTTAATATTATCGCGTTATTACGAAGGCTTAGGTAACCGTTATTTGTTCGCTTTGGTAGATTCTACCGCGGAACTATTGTAATGTTACAAAATTTATTTTACTAGAGATCGCGTGGTGGTCGAAATTCGACCTTAAGTCATTAAAAAATTGTTAGAATGTAATCTTGAGACCCCTAATCTCAAATAATAATAAAACTATTTAATGCCATACAGATGCAACATGGTGATAAATTAAAAATTTTATCATTTCATTTGGAAATAATTACGTAATAAAATAGAATATATCTTATAAATAATTGTATGTAATTAGAAAATCGTATCTCAATCGTAGCCGCCTTTGTACATGGGAAATACTAGAGGAGTCGCTAATATAGCGCCCATCTCACCACATCGTCAGGGCGACGCCGCGACGTCCCAATCCGAGGTTCGAACCCCACAGGATGTACCTTTAGGGCGCTTTTAGTCCCTATTTTTCGTACAGGTTTCATCTCGTAGCTAATTAACGTTCTTCTCTGGCTGATCATTCCACGCTCGCCTTTCTGCCCGCGTGAAACTGTAAAGGTTGCTAGGGCCAACAGCAAAATGTCCATCAGAAACAATCATAATAGAGCGCCTGTTTTGTGTGAGAACTCTTTTAACACATCTTGAAGAATCCCATGTCATAGTCAACCGGGAATAATTCAGAAGGAAGCTCATTCTTTTCATTTAAGCTTTTGGAGTTACAGACATGCACGAGCGTTGGAGAGGTTAGCATAAGGTGGACCGTCTGATTTATCGGCTTTAGATATAGACAAGGACCACCCTTTTTGGTGTTGGAGATATCTATAGCATAATATTAGTTCAGAGGTGAATTTTAAAGATTTGAGAACGACTCACCCGTGTACGATTAACTTGTCTAGACATCTTCGTTGGATGAGTACATAAAAGAGTTCGTTAGGCTTTACTCCTCCTTTGTCCTTTAGGAGTAGGTCTTTTACAGCAATTACAGCTTATTGTTTAACGGTATCCAGAATTGGGTACCTGGATTAGGCGTCTAATTTCTCAAAGTGATTTGCGTATTTAGAAATTATCACATATTTCGGCGAAGAAAAAGAAATCAGAGGTAATTTGTATACCTGATGATACATTGTGGTTAGGAACTTTAAAGTGGTAATTGGAGTCTAAATTATCCACCCTTAAACACAAGGCAATCTCCACTAGTGCGTCTGAGTAACGTATGCCGCAATGGCGCTAAATCCGAAATCGACATGTTAGTCCTGCGGTACTTCGTGAATGGGAGTAAAGTTATTTACTCATATAATAATTTAGTTTGTAATTACGCACGCATGTTTAATTTTTCAGAAGCTATGGCGCGTATTATTAACGATCACTTGTTTCGGTGAAGGTAAACATCGCGAGGAAACTTGAGAGTTTCATTAATGTTCTCAAACGAGTGTTTAGTCTGCTAATTCACATTTGACCAAGGACCCAAGACTTGAGGTGGATTATGGCCACAAACCCTGCCAATCTGAGAGAAGACCCGAGTGATAGAGTTTACCAATTAAAGATTGTAATGATAATATTTCTTGTGCAATAAAATTTCGAAATCAAGTGAAAATCAATCATCAAAAGGTGCTTGTCACTAGCGCCATCTGTTTCATTTATATTTTGCGAAATACCCTCCTGAAGACACTTAACAATTACACACGGTATTATATTCAATTAACGCGCTTATTATTGCATTACAAAATTCAATCACGTCAAGACACCCGTCCCGAATAACATGTAATGTAGGAAATGATTATCTTGAGCAAGTTTTTACGTCAGACGAGTAATATTTATGAGGAAGGTCGAAGCAATTTTATATACATTATGCACTTATTTGGAGTAAAGAAAATGATATATACCATCTGGGCCAGTTGTGTGACGGTATTTAGTCTCCCGATAAACTATCTCACGATGCGACAGTTATTTATCGTTAACTCGCTTGGTTCTTGACCATATCCATACTAATCTATAATATCTATACATACATACAACTAAATAAAATTGGAGTGTGTGTGTGTAATATTAAAATAACTGCTTTTTACTAAATGCGTATATTATATACGTATACACGGTACATATACCAGAATAGCAGCTTTTAAAATTTTTGTCTGTCTGTCTGTCTGTTTGTTCCCGGTTATCTCTGGGGCTAAACCATTATGACGGGACTTTCACTGGAAGAGAACTGGTGCAATGAGGAGTAACTTACTAACTTTTTGTTTTAGGATTCCCGCGGGATTTGGATTTACGCATTTTACGCGGTTAAACCTTTGCGACACACTGATTTTCATGCGAAAGAAACGCGAGCCCAGCTATTTGATATAAACGTGAACATTAAAAGTATTATTAGAATCCAGACTATTGCTGGGTAGTGCTGCATCACAGATAACCTTATCTATTGTGTAATATAAAATTGTTATAAATACGTTTACATTCATAAGTATTATCTGTGGTGCAGTCTTATGCAAATATAGT
>DWPQ01002305.1:0-10834 GCA_018251795.1 Perichares adela | reverse complement strand
CTGACAATGACTGAACTAAATGAAAATGAATGAATTGATCGTAATAGAATTCCCTGCCGGGTGTACGTACATACGTACTTCCAATATATTGTAAAGTACTCTGTACGTATTACTGACGTCACAGGCTCACTTCAATGCTTTAAAAGAGAATGAAGTAGGATACACGACTAAATACATATTGTGTAATATGTGTAAGCAAGGATTCAGGTATTCTTATAATAATTATAAATAAAATATTTCCAAAAGCCATTATATGAGCAGACGGGCTACTTGTTAGACAGTGGTCAGTGTCACCCATGGACATCCTTGATACCAAAGGTAACACCGTTGACGTCCAAGATGAACACCGAAAAAATATTTAATACCTACTGGTTAACCGACACTACCTACAACCAAGACACATTTCATGGTTGATTCTGAAATGAGGGTGGTGCTGGTGACCCACATAACGAAGCCAGGCATTTTTATTTAGCTTCGCAGAATTAAAACAAAAATGTTTCTTTTACGGTTCATCAGAGTCCCGTGTCGAATATTTAAACTGTAAAATTTTAACGTCTAACAGATTTCGAAAATATAAAACATGTTGGGTGGCAAACATGACGACACCGGGGCCCTCATAGTCATCAGGCCCCTTTATAATGAACGTTAAAACTAGTCTTCTTTATTATGTCACTTTGAAAGTTATTCGAAAACATGAATACACCCATTATTAATTCGAAAAATATAAACCAACCTTTGGATATCGTAATTATTGATATAACTTCTTCCATTGGGAAATTTTCAATAAAGGAGTAAATGACAGGTTACGATATTCGAAGTAAATAAACGAATAAAAGTTTAATTGAAAATATTTAATTACATGTCGAATTTTGAAACACAATTACGCCACGTATAACGCTGTTCTTTATACATCGTAGTGATTATTTACGTTAAATTAATTTACATAAATTAAATGAGTACAAAAATCCGAAAAATGAGAAATATGTTGACCGCTTAAGAACAAAATTTATAAAGTAAATTATGCACTAAAGTTATATAGGTAACTTAAATAAATTATGCGTATTTAGTTTGAAGTTGTTGTGCTAGTTCAATGTATTGTTTCATGGCGTCGTCCTGGGAGATACCCTTGCGGCCGGTCCACGCCTTGAACTTTGCCTTTTCGACGAGACCACTGGGTTCACCTGAAGTAAAGATTTTAAATTAAATAATCATTATTTAAATCATATATCCTTCTCCACATAAAAATCTTGACCGATTAGGATGATATTTGGTGTACATTTTTTATGTCGATTTTTGGATGTTTTGAAAAATAAATAGACAAGGTTGGTGGCGCTACAGTCGACAGAATACGTCTGCCCAGACCACCAGCCTATATTTATACTCATACGTAGATATATTATCTATTTATCCTTACATATATTTGGTATTGAATGACCTCTGGAGTTACAAAGTTATATTATTATTATGAGTTGAAAGAATGTCTACCCATCGTTATTATCGAAACTTATAACTAAGCTTTGAAATGGCATAACAATTTACCCCTTTCGGGATTGCTTCACTCTTTCCATCTTCCATCGTGATGAAACTTTCCATAATAAAAAGGTGTGTGCCGTCTCCGTCTGTCAATGCTGAAAATCCTTTGGCTAGCATGTAGAAATATGGCCCATATCTTATATAGCCAGAGGAGCTTGCAGCATGACCGTTAATTATAAAGGGTCAGTTATTGGAAGATTAAGTTATTGGCTGTGATTGGATTTAATTTTCACATCAGCACGCAGTCACAGCTTCCCGGTATAATATTACTACTATATTATATAGAAGATATTTTTAGATAGTCAAATATATATTACCGATGTTGACATCTCCGATGGTGGCTTGCTTGAACAGCGAGTAGAGGGCGAGATTCTCGCTGTCTACGGGCTTGGTCTTCCAGTTCCTCACGGACTCGGCGACGGTCTGGAATTGCTGGAAAACGAGCAACGATAGCATATAATATTAACCGGTTATAAATTGTTAACTTACAATCTATGCTATATAAACTTCGTCTAAGTCGCAAAAATGACCCCCCTTGCTCGTAAAGAGCTCAAGTGACCTACAGCATTAAAAGAATTGAAAAGAACGCGCATTGGGAAATAACACAATATTAATTTCTAATATCCATCATGTCAAAATAATTGCTAAAAAATATTTTATCAGACTTATACAATTTATATAAGTAGGTTTAAAAAATAATAATTAATCATCCATAGTATTTCAAGGAAAAATGTTAAGTTAAACCGAGATCGTATGTCCTCCTAATTATAATGACGATACTTATTTGTTTATTGAAATGAGGTGATTAAGCATTTAAATGACGACATCCGTACATACACCGTGTAATTAATTACTCTATGCTCCGTTTTGTAAGACACGTAAGATTTTAAATTAAAGGCTAACGTGTTTTTCCTTAGCTATGTAACTAAAATATCTTAAAATAGTAAAAACATTTGCGGTAAAAATATTTCAAGTTTAATTTTATAAAAAAACCTAACAGTACAGTTATTATCGAATATCGAACCTGTCTGTCAATCTCTTAGTCTTATAGTTTATCTTTCATCTTTACCATTACTTAGGTCGCCTTATACAAATTTAAAAACACATGCCTAATTTTAGGTCGCCTTTTACAAAAGACAAACATTACACCAATTAATATTGGAATTACAGCATAATTATACGAGTGATAGCTGGTAGATTATTCATTGGTGACGGCGTCGAAGCCAGCCGAGCGTACCAGATGAATCCGGGGGAAACACTTAATTGGAATAGTTTTTATTTCGTAAATAGTTTTATTTAGGTAAAAGTAGTTTCTTGGATTTTTAAGATCATGCTTTAGTACAATACCACTGAGCAGTAACAAAAAATTTAAATATATTCAATAACTCTGTGAAAAGCCTTCAGATTCGTAGATACCTATAATAGATGAACACATATTTATTTGTAATTTAAACTTACCTCACTGAGAGACATGTTGTAGAGAATACGGTGAGATCTGAAAAGAAATAAAAAGGTAAATTAAAACAATTAGATTGGTAAGTTAAGTCTTATCTACACACCGTGACAATTAAAATTGGCTTTCGTTCACTACACAAATAATAATTTTGTGCACAGTCAATTAGGTACGTTCACTATAGAAATATTACTCGACTTCTACATTACCATTAGTAACACTTACATTTGAGTGAGTAACAATTAAATGTGTTCACAAATACTTTGAAAGTATACAATTTTAAAATTTTATATATGTTGCTAATTAATAAACCGGTTTTTGTTGTAAAAATATATTCTAAAAACTTGCTCTTATACTATTCAACAGTTTGTAATTGGTTTGAACAATATTTGTTTATAGAAAGTTCTGGTGTATGACGTTTTGCGTCATAATAATATGGTCAATATGCATTAGCAAGCACGTCGATAAAACTATTATTAGTAGTAGTAGCTATAATTTATATTATGACAATAATAATGTACTATTTAGTCCTGGGGTTTTTAGTAGAACGCGATTAATATACTGTCCCTTTCGACATAAAACAAGTACTAAGTTAAAATCGCGGTTTTAGAGGGTTATTCCCATTTACCCGCCCGCAAAGCGCTAAAATTTCCCAGCAGTAACACAGCAAAACTAAAGGTACTTATTACTTACCAGGGGGTTGAGTACAGCTGATGCTAGGTCCTGATGGGAACTGAAAAGTTTTCAAGCGAATCTGTCATTAAATTTTCGCACCTCACACATTATCAGTTTAGGCGGCTTGCCCTTTATCAGCTTTCGCGGCTTACGTTAGGGTTGGCAATTAAAATATTTTTATTTTAGATTTTTTAACAATTATAGCTTACATTTATTAGCCTTTTCATATGAGTGAGTCGTATCATTTGATTATCAACTAAAATCTGCATGGAACATACATATTTTGGTATCATACGCAGGGCCCTCTTAGCCACTAGGCACATTGGGCACGTGCCCAGGGCTCAGCGATCGATTGGGGCCACCTAGTCTCTACTGTGCATATATACGTCCTTTGTCTATTCTAACAAAACAGTGCTATATTAAGGTCATGGGGCCCCACTAACCTAATGTGCTCAGGGCCTCTAATAGCTTGAAGACGGCCTGGCCATACGGGTACTCATAGTTTTAAATTACAACAGAAATGGTTTTTATGGATCCAAATGGACGATGAGATATGGACGCGATATGCATGGACTGAGCTAATTCCGGTTAACTATCTAGACCACGTTTCATGTAATTGGGTCAAAATATTAACAATTTTTTTGAATATTGTTGGTCACTAAAATCAGCAACATAAAGTCCTTCCTATGCTTCTCATAGACGAGAATCTTAAATAGATTCCATCTTAAACAGTATTCTTCAATTCATACCGTGTTGAGTTTTTAGTTCACTTCTGTTTTCCTTATGAGCCTAATCGCGAGACTTAGCGGAACGGAAAGGTACTGCGTACTTCAGTTTTTGTACCTTCAATGGGATTCAAGCTATGAAGGCTCTAAAATAAACGAATGTTTAGGTTTAGTTTTGATTTTGCAGAAAAGAGCTGTGCGTGTATAAGTCAATTTGACCTAAGACAGACCATCAGAAATTAAATCGGTGTTTGAATATTTTGATCTGCAGCTATATAGTATTATTAAGAGCGTGTAATTCCCATGTTTAAAAATATTATTACATTTTTAGGTATTTTTTACAACGTGAAATAACTGGTTTTGAAAGTCATTCGACTCCTCTAAGTTTATACATTTTTGATGCAACGCTGCAACATCTTAACGAGATATGAATTGGGTATTCGATTTTTAATATCAATGTCTTTAAAGTTTATTTTCCACCAATAACGAAGGTCATTTTAGGAGCATTACACAATTGTGTTGACCACTGGGATGGACGGATTCTCTTATGAGACTCCGTCGCTCGTACAAGAGTCTCGGTCCAACCTAGACTGGGGTCTAAGCATCCAACCTTGATTCCTAGCCAATTTGCTTTGCCTGTGCTGCATCATGCACAACGGAGGAAGCTATAGCGGCAGGTGAACCGGCTGGGAGGTCGCTGAAGGATGGATAGATAAAGATGGCGGGGATTTTCTACGTAATAATGTACAAAATATCGTAGTACGATTAATCGCGTAAAAAGAACGTAACATCACGAAGGTCGCGCGAGGTGAGCAACTTTTGGAATAATTATTACCATGTTATTACCTCATTCTAGTCGGAATAATAACTACTTACCCCACCAGAGAATTGTTTAACAGGTACCTGCATGTTCAGTATGTAAGTACTTAGATTCATGCTAATTGGGCTCAAGACCTGTTAGATTAATTATCTATGTTTGCTATAAAGAATCCTGCTCATTGTTAGGTTTTTTAACTTTGTCAGTTTAATAATTCATGTGGATGTATATTGGATTGCAATATTTCCTGCTAAATCGACTTATGCAGCAGATTTTTATGCTTCAAATATATTTTTTTAGGTTTTTATCAATTTCGTGGGAACGGATCTTGATTTGAGGGCTCTCCGGCGCTGTACCCAAAATACATGGAAACATTTCACGGATATTTTGTGGAGGTGGGTTATCAGCCAAGAAAGGAAACCAGACAGATGAAAAATACCATACCAAAAGTACCTTGGGAATAAACTGGATGCTACAGGGCCCGACAATCTCCAAGAGAAAATACTATGTCATAGTCAAAATGGTTTCGGTAAAACCCCTCTGCATCCATCCGTAGTATATTGAAGGAACAGTCAAGGCTCCGGGATCTTAAATAAATGCCCCGGTGTCTCTGCGCACCCAGCTCTTTTTCGATACAGCTCTGCGTTTTCCTTCTTACGGTTCTTCTTCTCTATTCTTTTCGATTTACTTCTTCAATGAAGACGTACTAAATATGTTTTTGTGAACCCTACTGGCCCCCTGGTCATAAACAATGTCACTATCGCAAGATAAACTAATGTATCCTACCTATTGATAAATTTTATAAACCTCGGGATAAGCCGTATCGCCCAAACCTCTTATCAGGTCATCCAAATAAGCACCCAATTTAAAATTGCAATTTTACTGAAAACGACGTTGCATGTTGCATACCACATATTGTGTGCTACACAAATTTTGATGAAACTTTGAAAAGTATAGATACGTGGCTACCTAAAAATTGCCTCGATGCTAATATTTGGACAACAGAATGTTTTTCTTCAATGTGTGTAAAAAGTAGATAGGTACCTACATTTTGTAAAAAAACTAAAACACGTTTTCCGCTAATATGAATATCACTTTAAAAAGTTGACACGGAATATTAAAGAAGTAAAACTTGTATAATTAATTATCGATATGTACCTTTATAGCAGTAAACAATTATTACCACTGAGTATTATCAAATAGATGAGAATATTGACACTTTGATTTTCTGATCGCAAGAAATCGAAATATTTATCGCACCTAACAATATTACCACCTAAACATATTAGAATATCCATACTCACTTCTGATTTCGTCAGGAATACATCTATTATCCCTAATGAAAAGTATGCTAAAATGAAATGAAATTTTATTTATTCGAAGTAGGTTTTTACAAACACTTTTCGAAAGTCAATTTAGGCCATCGCTTCTGCATATCCCTATAATGAGTAAGCCCCAGAAGAAGAAGCGGCAAGAAACTGCCAGGGAGTATATTTTCCTACTCACAGTTACAGAGAACACTTAAATATCATTATCATTCCTTTCCTGTTTTTTGTATAACATACTCATGCCCAGGCATTCTTGCTAAACGAATAACTTTTAGAAGTCTTAGAACAATTATAGTTCTCGCCAACCTTGGAGTACGCTCTGAAGTTATCCTTCCTCCCGTTCTACCTATAATTTGCTGTTGCGATGTGACTCGTGTCGATGTATACACATTAGGTACTAGATATCTTGCGTTAATATACTAAATTCAAATTAAAAATCATTTATGCATGTAGGTATCACTGATATACTTATGCACGTAAAATTTAGCTTCTACTACCGTTTCGGATATAAGTTTATTATAAGCTTTTATAAGTTTTTCAAATACAAATTCAAAATCATTTTTTCATGTAGGTATCACCAATACACTTATGCACGTACATTTTTTGCTTCTACCACTATGGATGGGACCACATATGGATGAGAAGAAATGGCAAATTAAACTCAATATACATTTAGTTACACAGTAATATTTCCTGCCCGGTGCGGATCTAAATACTGAGTTAATTATTCGAAAACGTTTTTGTCGTTTAAATAATCATCAATAGTAAAGTATTTTTTGCCTAAAACGTTCTTTTACATGTTTCTTAAACATTTCTATAGGTAGATCGCGTATTAGTTTTGATTTTTTATTATAAAATTGAACACCGAGCGGAACGAGCCCCAAAAAGGTCGACATCAGCATAAGTGATTTAATGTAGGTAGGATTTGTTGCTAAGGCCGAAAATGATTTTGATTTTTTTGTATCTAGGACTGCCTGTGCACGTCAACAAGACTATTGAACTTTAGATAAAAGGTAAGTATATTAGTAAATTTTGTTACAAAAAAGAATAAAAGAAAAACTATATAAGTCATACACAATTATATGTTAAAGTAGGCATATAATGATAAAATTAATTAAGTACCGCGACGAAACTGGTCCTATTGTTTATGCTACGGTACGGTGACTTACTACTACTAAATTCATTTATCTATACTAATATTAAAAAGAGGAAAGATTTGTTTATTTGCTTAATTTGTTCTGAATAGAGCCCAAAACAGATTTCAAAAATTCTTTCACTATTTTAACACATTGGGGGTTAACATAGGCTACCGCTACATTGGGGGTGCTTAACATAGGCTATATTAATTATCAAAATTCTATCCCTATGAGGGTGCAAAACGGAGGCAAAGTTTGTATGGGACAACATGATTCCGTGGTCCAATCCACTTAAAATTTTGCATAAACGTTCCGCTGGAAGACGTGTTTCATATTCTATTAAAACTTATAGCCTAACTGGGATAAAATAGGTAAAAAAATATTTTAGGGGCGGCTTGTCTGTTATACGTGTAGTTTGAGATACATTTCTGGGTCCAATCTTTACTCCTAGTCATTTCTGACGAACAAATATTTGACTTAATAATGAAAAATTTAACTGTTTTAAATAAAAAAGTTTTCAGTGAGAACCTCCTTTTTATTCGCCGTTCGGACGTATCAAGGGTCATTATATGGAACGAATCTGTATTCGACCCAGATTTTGTGTTATTAATAGTACCTATATATTTATATCAATGTTTACCTAGTACTTTTATTGCAAATGTCTGTTGATATCCACAGGTGCGGCAGAGGTGTGACCGGCGATCCTAAAGTGATAACGTGTTTTAAAGTGTACCGCAAACACTTAAGATGACCCAGTTAAAACGATAACTTGTTCTATATTTGATTCTCAGAAGTTCCGAAAACGACCCAAAGGGCAGCCTGTTGGTAAGTGCAATATGAAAGGCTTTGCGACGAATTTGCGTTCGACATGAAGGAAAGTCGTTTTAACTGTCCCACTGACTCGCATCATCGCTATAAGCTATAGGTACCTACTTCAGTTTCAAAGTTCAAATTCAAAATCATTTATTTATGTAGGTATCACTGATACACTTCTGCACGTAATTTTTTTGCTTCTACCACCGTTTCGGGAACATTATGAAGAACTTTCAAGTACTCAGGTTTCTTCAAGTAGTTTTTATTAACCGTAGTAAATAATATTTTACTTCTAATACTTACGATTAAACCTACGTGTAAACTTATTTAGTAAGTGTCTATTTACTCTTGACTGGAACACATTAATTATATTCGGACGGGTACACCGAAATATTAAGTTTTTTTGATGTTAAGTTGCCACTAATAGCATGTCAGCTAATGTTAATTTAATCGACTTTTGATTCAACCCATTAGAGTTCTGAATTACTATACCTTGATGATAGAGTACTAAGCTGTAATATTTCACTTACATTCAAAACTTTCAGACGTTCCAATTTAAATTCAAAATAATTTATTCATGTTAGCATCACTGATACACTTAATGCATGTCAATTTTTGTTTCTACTACCTACTTCTCTGATGATTTACTATGTAACGATAATTGAAACTTCTTTAATAATATTAAAGAGGAAAGATTTGATTCTTTGTTTCTTTGTATTGAATATGCTCTCAAACTACTGGACTTATTTTAAAAAATATTTTACCATTAGAAGACGACATTATCCGTGAACATGGCTACTTTTTACTGCGGAAAAATTCATTCCTACGGGAAAACGGGTAATAGGTACATTAATTTACATAGCAAAACGATTAAAACGAACGGTGACTTGCTATTTGCGGAACAACAGGCGTTCGAATAACCGATCGTCGCTACACTTAGAGGTGAGTCAACTATAAAATTACATTTTGGTTATCTACATTATTGTTATATTTACCTATTTGTTATTGAAGGCCAAGTAAAGATTTCCGTAATATGATATGAACTAGTATTTTTTAATAATTACAAATTCACAAAGCAGGAAAGAGTAAAGTACTTCATCAATCATTTCGGTAATCGTGCTTATCATAATACCGTCGATAACACGGCGAATCCTATTCACTATCTTTAATAAATTATGTAATAAACTATTAATCTTTGATGCAAAGTTCTATATTTACTTACTTTTAGTGGGCAAAGGGCACATTGAAATATAGGTAGGTATATCGTGATTCAGAACTGCCTGCCTTTAAAAAAACTGTTTTGACTAAAGAACCACCAAGCCTCTGAGTATTTCAAATTTTGGTTTATTATGGCACCCAAATAACATTGTGGAAACTGATATACAGACATTTATGGATTTGACCGGACCAGCACAGAGCCCTAGACAAAAATCTTAGCGGTAACAGTTACGCTCACGCCATTGAAAAATGTATGGCAATGACAGTCCCTGCGGAAAGATGATATGCTGTCACGCCAAACACCTTTCCGCAAGGACTGATTATACCATACATTTTTAAAATAGCATGAGCGTGAACTGTTACTGCTAAGATTTTTGTCTAGATCACTTGCCTGCCACCGAGATCGACATTCTATTCACGGCGGATACACCTTACTACGTAAAATGACCGTTATTAACCGTATCATACAATCTTCAGATTACCGCATGGAAAAAACCTTTAAATGTAACGTTTATACGATATTGAAAAACAATAATAACATGGACTGGTCATAACAAACTTCTAAATGTTCTTGCCGTGACATTGAAACTGTTATCGCGTACTATCAGCGCATTGTAAGTCGTCAATCTATATAGATGGCTGATTCACTGAGCCTTGTCCGGGTTGCTCGGCTAAATTTAATATTATAAGACGGGACTTTGCTAAATAAATTATCAGCTGAGACTTAGCTACCAGGGATTTATGTGTATTATAGGCAATAGATATGTTCGTAGGGAACTGAAAGTAAAGTATGGAAAGTTGTTAAGGACTGTTTTAGGTAGTTGTTTTGAGTAAGTGAAATAAATTAAATTATTTTTAATTCATGGAAACTAAAAAACAATCTATACATTCATGAAATTCAATAAACATCACAAAGTAAAACAGCTTGAAACTTGAAACAAGAAAAACAAGAAAAACTAATGTAACCTTTGAATTGTTACATATACTGGATATTAGTAAACTAAATAATCTTTGTTCCCCCAAGCCAGGATTACCAAATAAAACACTAAATTTAATTTCATTAACTTTACTTTCTTCATCAATTCTTAAATTCACTGCTAAAATCGGCAGTGGCTTGTATCTTGTCATAGGGCACC
>DWPQ01002304.1:0-10834 GCA_018251795.1 Perichares adela | reverse complement strand
GGGGGGTTTTAGTGCGGTAGAAATCCCACATAACCCTGTGTCGCTCCCTACGGCACTGGGTACCTTTTGAAGGTTTCACCACGAAAAGAAAAAAAAAAAAAAAAGGTGAGTCAGCTTATAAATTTGTATGACTAGGGCCCAGATGGCCTGTCTGTTTGTTTGCGGCTATTGAAACATAAATCAAATCACATTTCAATCTCACTCCGACACAATTAGATCAATTTACCTACCTAGAAAACCAGTTCGCTAGTTCGCTTGACTGCTTATTAGTAATAAGTTCTACAGGAAGTAACGTGTAAGTCAATTTACTATAGTAAGTTCCAGAGCATGGAATTGAATCATGAGGAACTATTATGAGTCGCGTAATACATCAATGTCTATCGCAACCTCTAGCGAGGGTACCTACCGTTTTTTGTGAAGGTTTTTGTGACACTAAAAGGCACCAACGTAGTTTGTAACGTAATACATTTGTAGACACAGGTTTAAGGCCAAACTCATTCTAGCGGGCCATTGTGTTGTCTTGTGAATTTTGCGCCTACATTAAAATAGTTTTGTCTTTGTATATAAATATTAATGTCCTATAAATAAATATGACGAGTACGTTTCACGTCACAAGAATTATATCATCACAACCCAAAATTTTCGTGTTTTGAGAATTCAATTAAATCTAATACCTACCATCTAATGAGCAATACTTTGTATACATATTTATGTACATACATGCTGACCCCATAAACCTCCTTTTGCCATACAAATTAAATGTAGTGAAAAATTGGGGTTGGTGATGGAAGGATGAAAATTAAGGGTTGTATGTATTTTTTAATATCCCATGTAATAAAAAAAAATTGACCAAGAAAATTAAACAAATATATTTGGGGTGGACAACCCTTATCATTTAGGAGTATGAAAAATAGTTTACAACCTATGCTGAGACCTATCGAATATACCTATAAAATTTCATAATAATCGGTCAACTCGTTTCGGAGGAGTATAGCAAGTAACACCGTGACACGAGAATTATATATATATAGATATAAATTATGTTAACGATTTTAACTAGCGGGACCCCAAAGTCCCAGACCCAGCCCAGGGGGGTCACCACCTTCATGACCGCTCCCCGGACCCGCTCTTGTACATATACTTGTAAAGTCAACGTGTACTCACAATGCGGACCATCCAGTTGAGTACGAAGGCGGCGGTGGAGTAGTGGGTACCGTAGTGGAAGGGCGGTGTGGACTCGTGTTCCCACGTGTTGTAGCGCTCCTCGAAGTACGCGCGGCGGCTGGGGTTCAACGCGCCGATCGGCTGCAACACATCAAAGGAAACACTTTACTACCTACTGCTACTTCACTAGCATGGTGAACCATCGCCTTTAACTCCCATGTTGTAACAGTAACCTCAAGCCTAGTAGAGGGAAATAATAATGACTAGCTGTGCCCGTGGCTTCGCTCGCGTAGAAAGCTCGCAATAGGCGAGATTTTTTTAATTAATCATTATATTTCAGTCAATTAATATAAAATCGTAATTGCAGTATTGCCTTCTCAAAGTATCGCACTATCTTTTAGTAAAAAACGTACAAAAATCCGTTCAATAGATTTTGAGATAAAGGGGCACATATATGTGAGGACTTTGTTGTATAATAAGTATAGGTGATGGTTTGTACCCTGTATCCTGTTCGATTACTGTAATCCGGATCCTACGTTCGTATCCTTCTTGCGTCGTTAACCTCATTACTGAGGGACGTGACCCCCTCCACGGATCGATTCGGAGACTCTCCTTGACGATGGTGCGCCGTCGGTTGCGATCATACTTACCTACTGTTAAAGTTTTTACCCATCGGACTAGCTACCGGTCTAGATCTAGAGTCAACCGTAACTATTTCTGCCATGCTCCGATTACAAAGTTGATGAGATACGTCGAAGAGACGTGGACTCAAAGGTTCTTTCTTGTATCTTGTACAGTAACATTTCAGTGACCGCCTTCCATTAAGTGGCGTGTCTTGTTTGTCGGTTACAAACATACTTAACTTTGGAAGCAGTCAGATACATACAGTGATGCCTCAGTACTACAAGATATTATCCGGAAAAGACATTCCTTACACACTGTCTTAACCCTTTAATTTACCTTCCACACATGGCAGTGCTATATGTGGTTATTTTCAGCTACTACTTTCTAAATGACCAAGAATAAGACGATATTGAAAGGACGAAATGAGGCAATGGTTGACTTCGCCCCGTCAACTTTTTCACATTTATTTATGATAATCAGTTTAATAAGTATTTACATCAGAGCATTGCAAAAACGGTATTTCGGTTTTTGATTTTATTTCTCGGAGCGTCAAAGTCCACTCCTGATGAAAACCATACCTTAGACAAATCCCTGTAGTTTGTGGGGAGGCTGAGGTCCAACTCCTCGCTCTCATAGTTGGTTAGTACCCACGGGAACACTGGGTATTGGTTCAGGTCATTGTAAGTACGCCCTGTGGACAAACAATATGGTTCAATGTGACGTTAAAGTCAATAAATACTTCGTTCTATTGAACGCTCATGGCGGTGGTGAGTTATCGATGAAACTTGCAGGGCAAATTTCAAATGTTATCAAAAAATGTTGACAGAGAAATGTTAAATTCCAACGCTAATATGGCCCATTTGCAGGATGACTGATCCATTCATTTGGGCATCAGAGCAGTTATGGAGTTTGATGATGGTAAAATATATGATGTATGTCTTTTACTTTAACTCCATTATGGGCTTATCTGCCGTCACCTTGCTTTGTTGAACAGCACGAGTAATTATCCAAGGCAGTTATCGTGAGGACCGCTGACTCTCACGTCAGGTACGTAATCGTGCTCACATGACGAAAGAACAGCTGATAAAGTGCAGCCATGCTAGCATCTCTTTGACAGCTCTGTCTGTCATTGACGCGCACGTTAGGGTTGAACAAGACTACTTTTTATAACGTACTACAATGTTTAGATATTAACTGCAACTAAGCAATGGGATTTGGTGAACTTGTCCGTAAGTAGTTTAGGAAGTATCGCAACACAACTCTAAATTAAAGTGGCAGAATTTAAAAAATTTAAAAAGTAAGAAATTTCAGATGGTTAATTAAATAATGAATGAGCCTTTAATTTGTTGTAGGATGCCGTCCTCATCATCATCATAATTGTCTCACTGCTGGGTTCGGGTCTGCTCTCACACTGTATTAAGGATTTCGTTGAAATAGTAAAATGAGTCCTTTAGATCACTTCCTAAAATATTTTATTATTTAATTTTTAAAATTGTCAACCCTAGCAAGTGTGCGTGAGTTTATTCGCATCTCGCTATCACGAGACGAGCACGTAAGCCCTTAGGGCATTCCGGTAATTGTCATTTGTCATGTAATGTTTACCACATTATACGCAATAGAATCACGCCCTTATAATTAGATAACACTAAATCATGCTGTATAAATGTTTATAATAATCCTGCTAGTTCGTTTTATTGCTATATTTTGGCAAGATCTTTGTTCAAATACCTGCCTCATTGTGGTGTCTTTAGTTTCCTTTACATCCATGGACGGCGGTGACCGCTCACCATCTTACCATGGCATGTTTTTAGTTTTTCGGGTTATTTACATAATAAAACCGTGTGATAACTACAGCTAACGCTAGTCTATTACATAAAGCATTTAACTTTATGTCTTAACTATTAAAGAGTCTGTGGGAAGTACCTTGCTTCAAAGTAGATACTAGTATCACGTTTCTCAATTATAAGCTTCATATTTGTGTTAATTGTTTTTATAATAGTCCAATAGCATTTTTTTGTGTTTTTAACTTATACTAATTACAAGGATATTAAAAATAATATGCTGTGGCACTATTTTAAGTGGAAGTGTAATTTGTGGAGTGCGTTGTTTTGGAGGATTCTTTCTTCGCTTGTTTGTCACGTGTATATTGTTGTTTACATATGTAATATTACACAAAGCTAATATTTCCGTCTGTATATTTCTCCACTTACTCCGTATATTTTAATAATCTGGTCTTGGTTCAAATGTTACAGTTAATTAAAAATATAGGTTACTTAAAAATATAGAAAAAACATTATAGCAACAACAACTCCTATTAAAGTTAAAATAAATGAAATTGATTAAAAATTTTATTTAAATTCTTAGTCCTCTTGGTTTCTTGCGTCTTTTTTACGCTAATACATTTTTTTGTCATTCTTTTCTCTCTTAATAATTATATTGTATTTTATTTACCGTTTGCTATGTAAAATTCTGCATTAAAATCTAGAGTAACAATCTCTTTTAACACTACTTCACAGTAGTATTGGACTCTTTCGTGTATCAATTGAAACAGCTAGTTAGACAACGTCGAGAACCTAGATAGTTATTGAAAGAAACGTCTGTCCAAGGATGTATTGGCTAACTGTTTCATAAAGCAACGTGCCATTAAGGTCAGTGGAGCGCCATGGCTTGTAGCGCTTGCGAAGTACGGCGCTGACAATAGAGGGAAAACGTCGCCAAGAGTAAAAATGTCGCCAGAATTAATTGGTGGCCGAAGTCCGGATATTATTGTAAAATTTATCATTTTTTAAATTTATATTTCTTGTGCATACGTTCATATAAAAAGGTGTACACATGGCACAAGGCAGCTATGTATATATTACATATACATATATACAAAAACTATTACTTTTAGTTCATATGCACCTACGCTGTCCTTGCTCCATCACCCAGGGTTGTGGGGTATCAAGTCCCACGCGACTATTCAATACAAACCAAAAAACAATCAAATCTTTAAAATATTAGTATAGATATAACTATACTTAACTGTGTAAAACCCCAAGTATGACTTTAATAGGCCGCTAAGCTGTAAATAAATGCTTGGTTTTGAACGTTTCTCAATTGCCTTTTTTAGTTGATAAACTTGCGGAAAAGTCAACTGGTGTTAAGAGAATACCGTCACCCACGATCCTCTGTGATATCAAAAGTATTACTGCCGCGTTTCCGGCCAAGAAGACAGTGGAAGGTCGCTTATTTATAGCTCTTCAACACTGCACCGAAACACATCGAAACATTTTACGGTTAATTCTAAAGCCAAGTAAAGAAACCGAATAGGTAAACACTACCCTGAACATCTAGGTGTACTTCCTCTAACAGCGGAATGATAGCTTAGTGATTTGATAGGAGATGCCCGGAGAATCCAAAGGGTTCCAATCATGCCTCCGTCCTTAAGTATAAAAAATGATATATGATACTTTATTTACAGTAATTGCCGTTATAATAGATATTAATTTATTATTTTGATGATCTCACAATTAGCCGTAGAAGGCATGCAAATTTTAATGTATAATTAATTAAGTCAATTTTCAACTTTTATATTGTACCAGTTAAAATTAATTGTTGTTATAAAATTTAAATGATTTAACAATAAAAAATAGATGTATATAACGAATGAGAATTACAATAGATAATAATATACATTTACTTTAAATTATATTAATTTATTAAAATTAAATTAATTATTATTGTCATTACTTACTTAAGAAATCTCTTGTAGTATAGAAACCTTTGTGGATTGGCCATTCATAGAGTTTTCTTTTAAATTAAGTCAGTGTTTGTTTCTGTGAAAAAGTGCAACGTTTCGCAGCACCAACATTTAGTCTAAACAGATATCGACGACGGTGGCATTATAATTAAATTAAGCCTATGAGTTCTTGATAAAATAAATCACGATTGTACGTATAATAAATACACCGTAAAACTACATTAATAGCAACATGCGAGATCTCTCTTTGTGTTTGCACTGCTTATCGCGAGGGTTCGAGGCCTTGGAAATATAATTATGAACTTCACACAAACAGTATAATGTAAGAAACAACGTTACATATTGGATACTAGCTGTACCCGCGGCTCGGTCCGCGTGCATTTCAGTGTGTCGCACAGTTTTTCCTGCGTAAATCCGAATCCCACGGGAATTCTAAGATAAAAAGTAGCCTAAATTACCCCTTATTACATCAGCTATCTTCCACTGAAAGTCCCGTCTAAATGGGTCCAGCTGTTCCAGAGATTAACCGGAACAAACAGACAGACAAAAAATTTAAAAATCGTTATTTTGGTATATGTACCGTGTATACATACATATACGATTAGTAAAAAGCTGTTATTTTAATATTACAAACAGACAATCCAATTTAATTTAGTTGTACAGAGTACATGCGTTTATCAATTAAGTTATTACTTAATTTACATACATGTTTTAAAATCAAGATCTCTCATAAGACTGACAGCTTCCGACAGTATCGAGCTATCGACCGATAAACAATGCAGCGCAGTTCGACGCATCTGTCCGCGTGAAGCTGTAAAGGCCGCTAGGGCCAACAGCAGAATGTCCATCAGAAAAAAAAAAAAAAAAGTTCGACGCAGTCTTGAAACCAATCATCTCCATGAAAGCATGAAAGTATGAGGACACGATCAGCTGTTATGTTAGATAGGTATCGTTGAGCAATATCGAACCCGTAGTAGGAATATTCAAGCTATTTTTATGTTTTTTGTCAACGAAAGCATTCTTCTTCTTTCGCTGGGAAGTCTCGTTAAATTACGCTTCAAGTTCAGTTTCCTAAACTACGTGATAACAATGTCCTGCAATGAAGCGATAACAGATGAAGATACAATTAGAGTAGTAGTAAATAATTATGTTGAATTATATTTGAATTCCCACCATTCTTAAAGCAGTTTTATTGTTCATATTCTGCTCTACGATAATATGGGGCAATTGCAGTAGTTATACATTTAAAGAATCAAATTCAAAGATAAAAGATAAAAAGATTCAAATTCAAATGAATTTGAATCTTGACTTAATTAAAATCGAATTTCGGAAGTCTTTCTTTAAGTGTATACTGAGTGAAATTTATCTTTTTTTTCTTTGAAAAATAATGATGCACATTGTTAGTTATGTATGCTGTGCACTGAAATAAATCAGATTTTTGCAAGTCTGTCTAGAGTCTGTAGTCAAGAGCAAATGAAACAATAACTGTGCATCCTTCTGTTAAAAAAAAACAAAAATGTTTATAGGTTATCCAGTTACTTTAGTAGAGTAGGGTCATAGGCCCGTGCCTGTGAGTGAGTGTCCAACAAATAAAAAGAGAGGTATAGGTGATGAAAATAAAGCTATAGAAAATGTTGCTCGGCTTGAGCGCGTCCTAAGCCCATTTCTAGACCAGTGTGTGACGTACGAATGACAATCATCAAAATGTGTATGGTTTTTATATATATCAAAGTATTAAAGGGTGCGGAGATTGAAAAAGGGTTCTGACGTGCTCCTGCATTTATTTCTATTTGTAATATATAATATAATTATTTATCTAACAATATTATTAATTGTAGTGCGTCGCCTACAAGAGGGAAGATGAAAAATCCGTACTTATCTTTAACTAATACGGGCAAAAAAAAGAGACATGGCGCCTCATTTTTTGTCTCTTTTTTTAGATGGACACATTTTTGACTAGCTCTTATATCTCTATGTTATAAATTCATTCATACACAGATAATAGTTATATACTTTACACTATTGGTTATGTACTTGTACTTGTACAGAGTACTGTATAGATAACAGTTGATACGGTACTTTTATTGGTCCCGGGTGCTCTTTGACCTATCCTGTAGCGCACATCACAGTTAGATGTGAATATGTGAGAGGTCACTTTATCGGACACCCGTTGGCTACAGGCATCCTATTGTTGATTTCACGTGACTGCTATAATACTTTTCCCTGCTGACGGACCATTCGTCAAATGAATGCCAACTTTCGCGGTCGTATTGCATCTCAACGTGCACAATCACAGTATAATAATAATAATAATAAACAAAAAAAAACGATAACGCGCGCGAAAATCAATGAAAGTGACAAGTGAAATTGTTGTGACGTTCACAAGGCTGTTAGATACTTTAAGTTCGTTGTCCGCGCTCGAATAGGATGACGTTTCAATCTAAATTGGCGCGAAAGTAATTATTTTGTCAGTGCCATATTTTTCTTCTGCAAGCTCGGGCATGCGAAGATTAAGGATTGTGGAAATGATAAAAAGGTAGGTACTTTTTTAATCATCACTTTTCCTATAGAGTTATGCATATTGTTACCTAACTTGGTATGCTTATAGTCGAATGGTGATAACTATGAAAAGGTTGGACTATGAAATTAAAAGACACCGTGTCAGATTAAAAAATGCTAGTTCCTATTTATATGTATCGTATCCCGAGCTTATTAAACAACTTATAAGTTCTAAGAAAGTTTTGTACATATTAAAAATTATGAACCGGCAACTGAATAAAATTTAGATCAGCAATATGATTTGTAAGTGGGCTGTCTTATGACCGAATCGACAACGAATTCTCAGCAAGGGCGATTTTTTGAAACTCTTTATGTCATTGTTATGTTGGTTGCGTTATTATAAAAACTACACACGTCTGTTATTAAAAAACGGTATTTTAAAATCTAATTGTCCTTTCTAAATATATTTTTTTGGCATCATGAATATTATTGAAGGTAACAAACTGC
This sequence comes from Perichares adela, assembly GCA_018251795.1. Lineage (NCBI taxonomy): Eukaryota > Metazoa > Arthropoda > Insecta > Lepidoptera > Hesperiidae > Perichares > Perichares adela. The sequence continues at coordinate 2,298 of DWPQ01002304.1, read as the reverse complement.
GTCATCGTTACATAAGTACATATAATGATTAACTATTTATCATTAATTATTGACTTTATTAAATGCTTATTAAATACAATGAAATCAAGTCTATGAACTTAGCTTACTTGATAGAACTTAATTAGCTGAAGGTATTTTTGTGAGATTACTATAGCTTCGAGAAAGCTAACATTTTATGTAAGTATTTTGTTAATTCAATATTAGTTTGTTATTGATGTTATGTTAATTCATGATACTATTGTTATTCTTATTATTATCCTAGGATGTTAACCAATGTAAAACAATAATTATCTGATTGAAAAGGTGAATTTTTGATAGGTTGTGTCCAGCCATAGGTCGCAATAACCACTTACAATCAGATTGCGACTTCTAATTAATTTATTATCATAGTTAATTGTCCATGAATTATGATGGCCTTAATACACGAACTCTCAACACCGTTTTAAATTAACCGCAGACGCGTAAATGGCAAAAAGGCACAGTGTTGTAACATTAGACGCGAACAGCCGCGTGTCAGCGACTGTCTCACGGTTACGAAACTAGCCGCTGTTAAAGTTGTTACACCGATAAAATTCACTTTGTTACGTAAAAGTTATATTTTCCGCCTTTTTCAGCAAATGCTTAGACTATTGTACGACACCTAAACTGAGGAGACACCGAGTAGGCGTAAAATGGGCATAAAATTTACTCTCGAACTAGACCATTGAATTAATGAGTATTTCTAAAAATAGAGAAATTTATGAATGAGCGTGTGAAACTTGAAAGGATAACCGTGGGTTAAAAATTGTTGAGTTGATTGGACCGCAAATAGAACAGCTGTGATCATTATTTGTTAACCCAAAGCACATATAAGTACAAAAAATCTTGAATTTCCAATAAAAAAAAAACAAAAGCGAAGAAAGAAAGGACTAACATTTAAAAAAATATGCAAGTCATAGTCATTATGATTATTTGCGCTATGTTGGCAGTATGGCCACTAACTACCTGTATTGTTACTAATACATTGGACTACACGTGATCTTGTTGTGGAAAGACATTGTTTTTCTTCTCCTAAACAAATTACACACAACGAGCTTATACAATTGCCCATTATAACCAGCTTAGAATGGTACTAATACACGTATAATTATTACTTTGTCACGTTTACGAACAAGTGTTTGGACAAACTACGGACATAGTTGAAACGATAGTTCATATACTTTCGTCAATTACCCCACAATAAATGCCATTAGGACGCTAGCAACTCTTGTTTTTCGATTTTCGAAGAGGGTTCTCCATCTCTTCGCTAGATTAAGGTAATCTGGTTGAGCATTCCAAGCCCGCCTTTTCGCGGGATGCTGTAGAGGCCGCTAGGGCCAACAGCAAAATGTCCATCAGAAACAAAATAAAAACACTTTCGCCACAACGTGTGAACTTATAGTGCCATCGATCATTGGTTTTGATATCGGAAAAGTTGAAATCGTCGAAGCTTTCTATAATTATAGCAATGTTACCGCATAATACGTTATAGTGAGGCTGTTTTGTAAAATTATAAAGCTTGTCCCCAAAGACTATTAAAAGATTCGGTTATGTTGACATATTACCAATTTGCTCCTCGATTGGTTTAAGATATCCTATTTATTTTTTGCGTTTCTAAATATGTAAGCGTACTACTAAATTAAGTTCATTAAAACCCTCTACAATCGAAATGATAGAACGATGAAATTAACGTTGATCCAACGGAATGCAATTATGTTGACAAAACTCTGCTCATACAAAAACACTTCGCGATGCAAACTACAGCGTGTGAAACTTAAGGAATAACGAGATTTCCAGAAGTTTCTGAGTACGAGTAGTTAGTAGATGCGGAGGCCCTGTACAAACACCAATTAAGATTGCATAATTTGCGAAATTGAGGTTTAATGACTGATGCAGTCGAAGCGGCGCTCGCGCAGCGATTGTATGCAAATACTCGTAGACATTCAATTAAGCTTTTTCTTATTAGCAACGTTGCCTTTTACATAAACACATTAATTTCATCCGACTCCTTTTTTAACACAATTTTATTAGCTTTATTTGTAATTATTGAACTATGTAAGGAAATCTTATAACTCAAATTTGTCCCAATTCCTCCGTTCCGATTTGCCAAAAACGAATGCGTGTTTTTAGTATTTTATAAAATACTAGCTGTGCCCGCGGCATTACCCGCGTAAAAATCAATGCGTCGCAAAAAATATCCGCGTAAATCTGAATCCCGCAAGATTTCTAAGATAAAAAGTAACCTAAGTTACACCTTATTACATCAGCTGTCTTCCAGTG
>DWPQ01002303.1:0-10837 GCA_018251795.1 Perichares adela | reverse complement strand
CGCAAGACAAATTCAACAATATATCCAGATTCAAATCTTACTTATTAATTTCCACTGAATATTTCAACTAATTCTGATAAAAAAATGCAAAATGCTTTTTCAAAAATTATATAACAAATATTTTCTTTGAGATCAGAACCAAGAATATTATTTGCGTGTATTGTATTATAATCTATTCCGGAAACAAACTATAAACGGGAATTATAGTTGTTAGTTCCACACAAATAAATACATATACCTACAAACACACGTAATAATAAAGCGTAGTATACACCAATTAGTTATGTCAACTAATATATTTTTTCATCTACTATATTTCTTTATGTTTATGGTATCAGTACCAACTGGATCTCTTGTGGTTATTTAGCATTGTATTACTTATGTAAATAACTCAAAATAAATTATTTCGCTATTCCAATGTAGTTATGACAATCCTGAAAATTATTATTTACACTTTATTATGTCAAGGGTATTATAATATATTCTACTCGTACCGATAAGAAATTTGATAGCTATAATTCTTTTAAAACACACTATTATCAAAACTGAGAAATAAATAATTTAATATACTAAGTAAATATTCATTCTTGTAAGGTTAAACTAATATTTTATAATTTAAAATAAAATACTTTTTAGATTCATGGCATGGGAATTCACAAGATCTGTTGAAGAGCTAGGTAAAGATTACGAAGATGAAAAAAATTCTATGATTGCCGTAAGTGAAGCAGGTATCATCTAAAATTAAATTGTACTATTTATTGAAAAATTAATTCCAATGTCGTCGTTCAAGAAGTTTATTTATGTATAAAATTTTGCGTATGTATAAAGGTTTGTTCTGATCTTTATTTTAGCAAAAACCGATTACCGTGATTTTTATGATGAGTTTGATAATCGTTTAAAGCTAGATAATTCAATGGATGTAATTTTTTTCGGCCCACCTAGTGCCTTTTTACGACTCGACACTGAATCTATTTTACACATATTTACATACACTTCAAAACGATTAATTCCTATTTCTAGAGCTTTGTTAGCATGGGACATTATAACTGGTAAGTTATTTTTTTATGTAATAACAATTATGTTTATAACTTTTATGAATTTGCTGTTGCTGACAATAATGTTCCTATAATTTTTAGATGGAAAAACAGCAGCTTTTTTACAGGGCAGAGAATTATTAGCTTTTGGCAGTTTATTAGAAGTTGTACCAGAAGAGGATCTTTATTACGTAAATTTTGGAGATCCATCTGTGTTTAAATACTTTTCAAAATATAATGTTAGGCTTAGTAATAGAAAGGTTTGTTGTAATTAATAATTTCAACATCCGTTTTTAAAAGTATTAACGTAGATAGATTAACCGATTTAATTTACTTCTGTAAAGTATGGAGTCTTAATTGCGGCGTACAAACGATATTTCGGAAATGACTGGTATTTAAATGGCACGCACATCAATGAACTCGGTTATTTATTATGTGGATTTCCCTCCTTCGATTTGAAGAAAATACACCCTAGAACATTTAAAGAACTTAATGTTGATGTTCTTAGTAAATTGGACCGATGTTCAGTAAATCAAACCAAGGTTAATATATGTTATTATTATGATTTCATCTTTTCACCGCCTAAGTTATAACGATTTTCATGGTGCTTAGTGTACAACAATGCCATTATAAACCCCACATTTGATACGTAACTGGCGCGTGGAAATGTAGAAGAGAAATGAAAGAAATGTAAGGGATGTGAAAACACAAAACGTAGATGGGGGCTAATATAGTCGTAAGTTCGTAACGTATATTTTAAATGCCAAAAATCAAGGCCAACTCCCCATAACTATTCCACACTCAAGTTTAAAAATATCACTGTAGTTGGTTGGTGTATTGCATGCTCATGGGTTTTTGTAATTTAATGTAGCGCCTCCCCGAAATGGCAATGAAAGAAAAAAAATACGTGCTATCGTCAATACCTATATGAATATTATTGTAATGAAGTTATTTAACCCACTTTCGAGTTATTAATTACTTTGTGACTTGTATTGTATTTTAGACTTTATTCAATATAGCGATCGATCAGAAGGCGTATGGTTATCCATATGAATGGTCCTCACACGTGGTAGGACGTCTCGACACACTATTTATTTGTAAGTGTAATTTTCATGTGTTAATATAAAAAGTATATATTTTGAAGCCAGACTACTCACAGCTACAGTTTTTTTCGATCTCGTTTTGATCGCAAGGAATATTAATTTCATATCATATTTGTTTGAAATGGTTTATATTCCAGGTATATCAGGGGAGGATATTAGCTCTATACCATTGGAAGCAATTTCAGCAATTACCCCAAATGTCATGAAACTCATTAGTCTAAGAAAGCTTGAATATTTCACCAAGCAGCAGATATTGCGAATGAGCCAGAGAACACGTCGTATATATATATTAAGACTACAATTAATGAATAGCTTAGACACTAGCCAAATTGCAAAAAAAGGCGTTGAAAGAGTTAAATCGTCCTGCGTTATTTTTTTATTTGCTATTACCTATCATGTCAACTGACTATAATTTATACCAGGTCCACTGCTACTATAAATTGTCGGAAAAATATTGCTTATACATTATAATAACTCATGTGACATGTAGACGTGCCCTTATAGATTTTTGGAAACAACAGATAGTGAATTTCGAATTTCAATTTTATTTGATTTTACTGCTTCCGATTTCAATATATTACCTTATTATGTAAAATAATAAATAGCTTTCAAATACATATTAATTTTGTGAAGCTAAAATTATATTACTATAAATCTCATTGGAATATGTTTCTAGGGCTTCTAGATTTGACATTGAGAGATAAATAAACAATATTATGATGTATTTTATTGAAGGCCGTCTTTATTCCACCATTTTGTTTTATTTTACGATGCACCATTTTCAGTTTGAAAGGATCTTTCCTTTTTTTCTTTTGGAGCTAATTTGATTTGAACTTTGAAGGCACAGCGTCGTAGAATAGAATCATTTTCGAAGGTATTGTTGTAAGTTTATATTGGCTCTACGCACTCTACAATGCCTCCTGTTAAGCATTACTCATCAAGTGAAGTAAATCAATATGAATTATCATCGAGATTGTTATCTCTAACTGAAAATAATACATCGTATACACTTACTCAAATAAACGGACAAAGAATTTATCGAAAAGCTCCACATGCATGGAGTGGACCAGAACCTTCAAGAAATTGTGAGGTAAGAATTTTGTATTTAAATTTCTGTTTATTATGTAATTAAAGTTCGCAAATTATGTTTGTATTTGTATACATACACCTGCCGATAATGTAAATGTTATTTTGTGTATTTTAGTTTTGATCTATGTTCTAATTTGTATAGAGAGCGCCGTTCTGTAGTTAGCTGTAGCCCTTTCCCGCCTTTTTCTTGGCGTCTCAATCCTGCCTTCTCTACGTTCGTTCATTTCAGATTCGCAGATTTACCCCTGAATGGTTTCACGTACTCTTGAACTCTCTCTTCACAAAGTTCTTTTCAACTTTCCCTCACACTACTTATTCGCTATAGGTCTCGCGGTAATATTTAGCCTTAGATTGAGTTTACCACCCTAAACCCATTTATGGAACCACTTGCTGGACGCTGATCTCCATAATAATATATTATAAGAGTCGTGAAGTTGCCGCCCGGGTCGAGATTTATTGTTACCGGATCTACATGGCTTTAACTACTGTTAGCGAAAGATCTCAACTGGAGTCGTCTAGCGAAACGTGTCCCTAAAATAATATTATGTTGATACTAGCAAAGTTATCTGAGATCTGACTTTGTTAACCAGTCGATCAATATCAATAGATCACTAAATCCAAATTAACATTATTGTGTTTAGGTGTAAGCTTATCGATCGAAAAAAGATACACGCATGCGATAAGCGATCTAAAGATCGCGTTATTTATTTAATGGGAGGTAAAGTCACTTCGTTCGTATATTCGTCTTTTTAAATTCTAATACAGTAAAAGTAGTAGTCGTATGTTGTATTTGTCATTATTGTCCAACTTTATTATATAACACATTGAGTCGGACGTGATTGCTTGATCACAAATTGCCGCGCAATTCCGACGAACTAATGTATGATGGTATCTTACTAACAAAATATACTTACGTCGTAAGTTTTCATAGATGCGATGCTTGTACAATTACTGTTCCCGTTATTAAATTGTATTTTACTTTAAATTTCATTAGCACTTTATGTAAAAAATTTACGTATAATAATATAAGTACCTATAATGTTTATAAAAAAATATTTACTTTAAAATGTTATAATTAATATGATTCTTAAAGTCAGAGGTAAAATACAAAAAAACAGTTAACCTATATTTCGATCTAATAATTTTTATCTTTTATGGGACGGCGCGAATATGAGCCGAGAACTCTTGCTTCGAGAAATGTCTAGGCGCTAAAGTGTATAAAAACTTCCCAGCATGTTTATTCCCGTAGGTATTCATCGGAAGGATTCCACATGATTGCTTCGAGGACACCCTGGTGCCACTGTTTCGCCAAGCTGGAGAACTTTTCGAATTCCGGCTTATGATTAACTTCTCCGGGTGGAATAGGGGGTGTGTATTAAAATTATCGATATATTATTTAGAAAAAAATACAAACTGCGTTGAAGATTTATGATATTGCGAATTATGTATTTATTTTTTTGTCAAAAACTGTACATTAATCTTTTATACCTGTTTTTTAAAAAAATCACTGAGAAAACTACTTCGTGTCGAATCTGTTCGCGTGAAGCTGTAAAGATCGCTAGTGCCAACAGCAAAATGTCAATCGAAAATAAACAAAAAACATGGTAAGTGGATACCGCCACCAATAGGCCTGCGACCAGAACAGAGAACGCCGAAGTGTTATCGGTTAGAAGGACACTGGTAGGACAATTGTAACACTTGAAAACAATCACGATTGATCCTGGGGGTGATAAAGCGAGTAAGGAAGCGACACAGGTAAAATTACCCTGTCAGCAAGCGCAAATACAATCAAGATTCGACATCATTACGTTTCGTTCTATAGTTATTTTATGTGACAATTTCAAAACAATTTGTATATGAGAAGCTCTTCATCAGGTGATTTTGTATTTTATCATGAGTTGTATAAAATTAATGTCTTTCGACCTTTCTAGACCGTAGATAACTCATATTCAATAACGCCCACCAATGAGTTTTAACAACTTGGTAACCTTTAATTGAATGCTTTGTTTTAGTTATGCTTTTGCAATGTACACTACGGAGGCGGAGGCGAGCAATGCCATTCGCATGTTTAACAACTATATGATCAGACCATCGTGGCAGCTTGGTACGTATTTTCATGCCACTAATTGGAAAAACATTGTCATTTATTTTTGCTCTCCAAGAGGACATATCTGTTCTGATATTAACCTTAACTACTCGTATTAATAAGGTTTTTGTCTAGGCCCTCAGAGGAGACACATTTAGGTGCGACCTAAACGATTGTTTCGCAGGCGTGTGCCCGTCGATCAACAACTGTCGCATCTTCATATCGCGCATCCCGCCGACGACGCCGTCCGCGGAGATCGTGCGGCTGCTGTACGCGCTGACGGACGAGGTGCAGGAGGTGCGCATCAGGCGCTCGGTGGCGTCGTGCGCCGCCATCGTGGAGTACCGGTCGCACCGCGGCGCCGCCATGGCGCGCAAGGCGCTGGTCGCGGCCGCCGCCGCCGCCTGGGGCTGCGGCGCGCGTCCTGCTGTAGACTGGTCGCTACCGCAGTCGCCGCAGCTTTTGAAACAGTATCGTGAGGTGTGTGATAGGATAAGTTGCACAACATGAACATTGAAAAGCATGATCATACCTAAATATTTACTCTAAATTGTATTCAAATTGTGGCGCGCGGTTTTTGAAACTAGAGAATCTAATTGCATTTTAGAACTGCCAATCCTCCTGATTGCTAGTTTTAAAAATGCGTTTTGACTGAACCGAAGTTTGAAAAACTGCAAAGTTTGGAAAACCGTTTTATATTCTCACATAGAGCTTTCTAATGTGGAGATATCCCTCTTAAGTTTATTTGACGGCTAGGTATCAGGCTAGGTTGCGATTAAAATTATAACGTGCTAGTGTTCCCGCGTCAGGTGGGTCGGTGGACGCCGGAGCACGGCGTGGAGGTTCGCCGCGTGGGCGATGAGGCGGGTGGTTTGGCAGGCGCGGGCGGAGGCGGCGCTTCGTACTCGTACTCCCTGGAGCGCTGCTCCCAGGCGCGGCGCCTGCGCATGATCCAAGAGGCGCAGCGTAGCGCCGCGGCCGCCGCCGCCGCAGCTGCAGCCGCGCTCAGCACGCCGCCGCCGATAGAGTGAGATCCTTTGCAATCGATAACCCTGTCACCGAATCGTAATGTCTCTGTATTTTGGCACCTAAATTTTAGTGTGACGGTCGAAATGCATGATCGTTGTTATCAGTAACATAGGTTAACGGACTCCTAGGCATTCTTATATGAACTTTTTTTCACTCCTGATGTGTGCATTAATTCATTGTGTAGGTAATGTGCAGTTTCGAAGAGCCATTTAAAACAAGTGGTCCCCGCTTTCTTTTTGACCTCGGGTGATACTTTTCGTTTACTGACGTTCAATAGGTTACCTTAACCACATACCGCCAAGAAGTCCGTCTGTTTGTTAAAAAAAATAATGAAAATATATGTGTCTGCAGTTGGTCGAGCCACGTGAACGGTATGGAGTCGCTGGTGTCGTCCATGTCCTCGCTGAGTTTCGCGGGCGCCGGGCTGGGCGGCGTGCTCGACGCCGGTGAGACAACAATCTGCTAACACTATTTCATGGTTTATAGAGTGAGACTAAAATGAAGGTAGCATGTCGTCAGCAGCGGTCTCAACTAGGAGTCTGTACTCATATGTTTACGGACGGTTGTGAGCACATGTCTCCATGAAAGGCAAAATATTAAAAAAAACTTCCTTGAAAGGAAATGAAATAATTTCCTTGGTCCGAATGGATTTACACTTAGCAGTAGGGTATAAATACAAAATGGACATGAGAGCTTGACTTTCCGTTGTCGCACACTAACATAGAACTACTCTACAAAACAATGAATTTGATTACACATGCATAAATAAAGAAATGCAGAACGATTGAAAAAAGGCCTATTTCAATTTAATATAGCGTTTCGAACTGTATGCCGTCATTACATGTGAGCGCGTGTTGACATGAGCTTGACACTTGACATGAGCGTGTGTTGTCGACAGGCGAGCGCAGCGTGTGGGCGGCGACCCCGGCCGCGCCGCAGTATAACCCGTGGACGGCGCCGCACCCCATGCAGCAGTTCATCTCGCCCACCAAGAACGACCAGTGAGTGAACACTCGCTCGACACCCACCGCCACTCGCCGCCGAGCTCCTGTGCCGTTGACTACTTTACACCGTACCATCAGACTTATTATAGTATCACCGTCTGATTCCCATTGTATGTATGGAAATATCTGATTTAATGCATTAGTATGTTACGAGCTGAATTGTTTGATCCGGTTATACTATAGAGCCGTGGTTTCCTTTCTGACTGACAAAGCTTCGGCGCTGTACTTAGCGTGTGTATGAAACGTGCGTGGAGGACACGGGCTAGCCAATTGCAGTAATCTTTTTTGTTTTTGGCGGGAAATTTTCATGAAGATATCCAATGTAAGGTTTTGTGGGATTTCTCCCGCTGAAACCCCCAGCTAGCATATATAGAGAAGCTCCGGGATCTCAGCCGAACGCACCGGTGCCTCTTGAATCGCCCTGTCTACTCATTGAGCGGCTGTTAATTATGAACACTAAGCAATTATCTGATTCGTATAAATATGAGGATTATAAATCAATTTGACTGTTGGTCAACAACACAGGCACTCGGTGGTAGCGTATTTATTTTATGATTTGTTTTTTGCCAATGTTGATTAATTTATAGCACTAATTAAGAATGCATGTTGTGTGCGCTAATGCTTAGTGGGATAAGGTTTTGGAGTGAGAGAGATTAATTGGTCAGCTGGTTGTCAGTGTGACAATGTGACTACGTATGTGGGTAATGTTCGCGAGTTTGTTTGTGGCAGCACTGTATAAATGTCGTAACTGTGCACATTTGATTTTATTTGACGGCTGAAGACATTTTGCTTTGTTTAAAAACATAGTTTGTAGTGTTGTGTGTGTGTCTAGCTCGTAATTATTAAAGTAACACTTGGTTTTAGCTCGGTAGGTCGATCTCTCCACTCCGCGTAAGGCATAAGAGAGGTAAATTTTAATTTTAGACTTATTTAATCTCATGTGTCCTTTATAAGAATCCACTTGAATATTAATGTATTAAATTTGAAGCTTTTATAAGGCATTATCGCGATATATTTAAGAATGTCTACAATATTGTTTTAATGTGTATGAATATGAATTAAGGGCAACGGGACGTGGGCGCCGCCCGGCGCTCCGCCTATAGGTTTATTGCACAACTGGCAATCTGCATTTTTTGAGATTTTTTCAACGAAATATTCATGATATTGTAGTTTAATATATCTGTGTACGAGTAAGTCTATTTAAAATCAGGTTTTAAGTACACGAATCAATTTGGAACTGTTTTCTCAGCATGATGAACCCAGCATTATGAAATGGTCTATCTACTCGTATCTATGAGCAAAATCTAAACATTTTGTTACGAGACAATATGGATTTATCTCTCGGTGTTTTATGAGATTTTTAATAATGCATGCCAGTATTGATAAATAAATTTAAGTATAATGATTTATGTGTCATGTTTTATTTTGTACCGCACCGATTACCGATCTGCCCTTAGACTTAGTGCTATTTAAATTTGTCGGTGAACTATCGTATTGCTCTTTCAACAGAGTTAATGAACGGACCAATTGAATGAGGCCGTAACCTCTTCACCCCAATTAACACTTTAAGAAGAAAGGTGATTCAATTGAAAAATATCATTTAACACATTTATCTGTTGATCAAATCAAAACCATTTAATCCGTTTCTCAAGTTGACATTTTTAAATAGCTTTTTACGTAGAAAAATTGTGCTATGACATAACTGCTACTGGCAGTATAGCTTAGTGGTTTGAATGTTGGTCTTAAGAACGGGACGGCGTGCATTCAAATCCTGCATGCACCATAAATTCGCAGTTCAGAGCCCCTAGACAAAAATCTTAGCTGTAACCGTCACGCTCACGCTATTTAAAAAAATAAATAATTTTTGTCTAAGGGCTCTGTGCGTAATACAAAGTATGGAAGTTTGTTTGCAATTGTTTTTCAATTATCATTTGTCTCGCCGAAAGAAAATATCTTGCGATAAATTCAATGTCACACAATTGGGTACTGTTGAAGTTCATCGATGACTGAACGAGCATTTATTTTGTAAATAATTCTTGAGGCATAAGATGAGCGTAAGTTCACGCATGACCACAACTAGCTAACGAAATGTAACGTTAAGGTTGTTGTTGAATGTCACGCGGCCGACGGACGGAGACACGGCGTGACGGTGTTGTCACCTCAAACAAACGTGTGCGCCCGCGCCGATCGGCCGTCCCGTCCTTGTTTGTAAACTAAGTAGTGGGTTCGTCCGCGTGCGTGCAAGTTGCCGTAATGCTGGTGTGAGACGTATTGTGTAACGTGCTATCGGCGATGGCGGTCTGCGACAAGTGGGTCGCGCTCAAGATAGTGGAGTTTGTAAGTGGTTTACTGATAATTTTGTGGGTTCACGACTTATGGATTTGGAGGAACCTCGCATGCAGGTCTGGTAAATATACCATACATTACACCATAAAAAATAAATTTACGAGTGACCATAATAGTGGTTACTGTAAAGTTGGAAGAAAAGTAAAAATAAGGATTTGCTCGTGAACAGGATAGAGCTGCAAATTTTGAGCGTAATAAGACCATAGTCCTATTTATCCACGTATGTTAAGACTAAGGTGAAGCAGCTGATGGGTAAGTATTTATAGCAAAAATGCGATGAGGGAATTGCAAGCTGTTCTTCTGTTCTGTCAGTCGCGCGATAATCTATCAGACTGATGATCTGGTGGTAAATGGTCACTTCCTCCGAATGGATACTGTAATACCAAAGACGTCTGGAGCGTTGTCGGCAAGGAGGCGGAGGATCTGCCTATTACTTGTCTGTGTTATCAGATTACTAATAAGGGAACAAAACCATGCGGATTTAGAAGCATTATCTGTATAAATAAACTGCTATAATTTAAGTTTTAAGCGCATATTGCATTTTATCAACGACACCGTCATGCACTTAGGTCCCTCAATAAAATATTATCGTAGATCCTATATCCTTTCATTTTGACTTACAGGTGGGTACCTTTAACAGTTTCATATTATTTATTATGTTAATATGATGCTATTTATTAACTGAACATGCGAAATGATAATCTAAAGCGTAAAGTTTACTGAGAAACAATTTTAATTACACATAATCAATTGTAACTGTTGTAAAACTTATTACATGTATACATACATTTATTTCGACCACAGATCGTTAATAACAAATGTTCTTGTTTTGGTTAATGATCGTTAATTGTAATGGGGTATATTGTTGGAATGTAATTATAATGGTTAATAAGTTAGTGGGGCCAAGTTCAAAATGGAATCTCTAAACAAGTTTTGTTATTGATGCAACATGAAGTATGTGCTGTCTCAACTCCACACAATTACACAATAGAGACCTTTCGGACATAATATTTGCTTAGCATAATGTGATGAAAATGTTTATTGACCGCAAGTTAGATTTACTTACCTTGGGTATATCTACCTAAGTACCAATTATACCTACTATTATTAAGATACTTAGTAAATTGAAAAGATGGATGGATCGGG
>DWPQ01002302.1:0-10838 GCA_018251795.1 Perichares adela | reverse complement strand
TAAAACGAAAGCGGACAAGAGCCCCTAGACAAAAATCTTAGCGGTAACCGTTCACGCTCATGCTATTTTAAAAACGTATGGAAATGACAGTTCCGGCGGAAAGATGATGTGCTGTCACGCCAAAACCCTTTCCACAGGGATTGTCATTACCATACATTTTTAAAATGGCGCATGGCGTGAGCGTGAATGGTTACCGCTAAGATTAGGTTTATAGATATAGGATTTAGTCTAGGGGTTCCAATCCCTTATAGCATTCCCTATTATTCAAGTGTGAGCATCTGTGAGAGGTGTAGTAGGTACATGAAATAAAAACAAAAAACTATTTAACTTTAATATAAAAGCTTAATAAAACTTATTATAAGATCCTTACATTAATAATTAATTATTTACATGTATACATATGTATTAAAACCTCGCCGAGAAGTATGTTTTAAAATTTTAGCAGTCTTATAACCGAATGTCTAAAATGTTGATAAGCATGCACGATGAATGATGCAGAGAAAAAACAGATACGGTTTTCATATGCAGCAGGTCAATATTAATCAGTTAGACTTCAGTTATTTAGTTTTTTGTCAACATAGAATTTTATGTTATCAAAAAAAAAAAGTTTTATCTTGCATTTTTTTTCTGGTGATAAATTTTTTTTAGTGCCATCGTAGGTGGTGAGCGTGGTTGACTATGTATGACCTTAACCCCACATTTAAATGAAATCCGACCGAAGCAATTTAATAGTTTGGTGTTGCAATACAAAATGCTCTTATAATTTGTGTTCCATCTATTGTTATGTGATATTGACATTGTCTTGAACTCTGTGCAGTAAATCCTGCTGGCCCGGTTGTGTCACCGGTTAATATTTATGCTAGCTGTGCTCTGATAGGGAATCAGTTGGCGTCACGGTTTTGTAGGGCTTCCGATTTCAATCATTTATAAGTGTCAATGAGATTGGTATATTGGACATTCTGTTTCACGTACCATAACATATCGTATGACAACTGTAATTAGTGGTTTAATACTACAAAAAATATTAGCTATGACATGCAACTAGGCGTTTTAACTTTGGTCTCCTGAACGGGAGGTCGTGTGATTGATCCTGGATCTTGAGGAAACCTGCACACCTGAGAGTTCTCCATAATGTTCTCGAAGGTGTGTCAAATCTGTCAGTCCGCACTTGGTCAGCGTGGCAGACTTGAACCATCTAGTGCGAGACGAGACCCTAGTCTAGCAGTGGGACTATAATGGGTTGTTATGATGATATGCAAAATAATAAGCGTTTCGAAGTTATGCGCGAACAAACATTCCCGTTATTCATTTTTATTCATATAGATTCAGTACACTGATTCGGCCCCGTTACAGTATTATTATAATATAAGATATTTCAATGTCGATGTTGCATTATAAAATATTATTTATAACTTTGGAACGATGGAAATAGCCCAGCAGCAAATTGGGCCTAGAACTCCCAGCACCTCTGACGCAATTTCGACGCATCGTCCAATAATACGAAATGTCCCCAGAAACTTTCCGGTGAGCTTCGACACAAGTTATCATTTCCACTGGACTGCGGCTCGTGTTAGGGAACTTTTGATACCCGTGTTTATTTACCTTTATCCACGAATCGGAAATACAGGTAATATTGTCTTTTACGATTAGGTACGTCTTATCCCATTGATTATGACTGAATCGGTAATCGTAAGTTATGAATTTCCGGCTCCTGTGTTGTCCCCTGTAACTATGAGAAGGTTTAAGTCCACCACACTCAAAAGCTGAAAAAGAGGCCGGACTATGACCAGTGCCCGGTCTCATTCGTCAAGCGACAAGTTAGGCGGGACTCTCTTGGCGAATGGAACCGGCGCTACATATCTGGACACACAGCGTCTGCGACCCGCACATTTTTCCCGGATGCCATGGACGCATGTAAAATCCTGCGGGGAACACGTCTTACCCCAACGCTCGTACAGGTAATGATGGGTCACGGTGGATTCTCCGAATACTTGCATCGTCAAGTGTAAAGAGAGCCCGGCGTATATCTGCGACCCGGGCAAAAGCGTAGGGGTACTACACGTCTTGCTAGAGTGCCCGGCGTACAGTAGGGAAAGACAAGAGCTGGAACAAAGGATAGAAATAGTTTTAAAAACTAAAAATATCTGTAAATTTGTAGAAAATTAAAAGTCTGGAGAAACATTTCTAAATTATTGTGTTCATTGGCAAACAAGGTAGTAAGTAGAAACAAGCAGATTGTTTAATAGATAGATAACGTATTTTATAATAAATAAGTAACAGAAATAAGAAAACTGTAATTAGGATAGCCGATAAGAACACTTAGAGATGTAGATATAGTTAATTAGATTTGGAAAACTGTGTAGTGAGAACAAAGATAAATTGTAATTAAGAAACTATAGATATAGAAAATAGATAAATAAAAAGTAAAATAAGTACCAGGCAAGAACCAATGTTAGATTAAGGAAACTTGTAAAAAAAGTTTTATGAATAAATAAAAGGCAAGTTTTCTGTTTCTCAAGTTTTGTGAAGTCTACCAATCCCTATTTGGTTAGCATGGTATGCTATAACCTTAAGAGGAGACCAGCAATGTGACAAGAACTATCATTAGTGATGTAGTAGAAGCATACAATTGCGTGCATAAATGTATCATCACTGATACATTCATTAAGGTTATAAGATTTATTAATTAAGGAAATCACTACCTTAATGAATAGATTTACTTCTTAGGGTGCCATCTGCTCACACTGTTTGACAATCACCTTGCACCTTAGATACAGCAATTCTGAGCAGCGACCGAGTGCTCATTTTGAACTGGCTTACGAATGAAATAATGATAAGTCACAATTTAGGAGAGGTAGCAGCCCTAAGTATTAGTACCTATCTGTAGGTAAACACAGTATCTAATATTACACTGTTGGTTTGAGTCAGGGATATTGTGCGTTCTATCGGAGAGCCTGCTGTTCCTAGAACTATCGTTCTATTGTTCACTATTAGTTCCATCTGAGTCTGTCAGTTCATTTTATTGATGTTTCGGTGTTTGATACGATTACAATATGTAACTTTGTCTAATATTCGCACAATATAAGAATGCCAGTATATTGAGAAACATATTCACTTTAGTAGAATGATCTGTTTTTTTAAATATATTGGCAACTAAAGTAAGGAGCGAATCACGATTCATAAAGCTAGGGGTTAAAAAAAAACAATTTTTGTGCTTGATTCAACGCGTTTCAAAGGCACAACTATAATACAATTTGCGTGTTTTATCCGTTTTAACTATGTATTAGGTTTTTATTGTCTTCAAACAGCCTCAACGATTTTTCCTACTCTAGCCAATGAATAACGGACTAGGTGAATATTGCTGATTATAATACAAGGCTTGTTGTACTTCACTATAAAAAAAATAAGCGTTCTATATTTCGAAAACAAAAAATAAAAAAAAAATAAAAGTAATAAATAGACTATACCTTCAAGAAAACTAATTGACATGACTTTTCTTTGCCGAATTACTTCACTGCGTACGAAAATAAATTTTGAATGATATAAATTAATAATTATTATTTACGGTCAAACTGTCACTGTCAAACAAAATTACCTGTCACAGTGAGACAGTCAAACAGAGTAAAGGATGTCGACAAGAATTTTAAAATATGTCAAACTAAATTAGTTTTCAGCGAAACTTAGTTTCCCAGCTGTGAATTATGCGTTATTTTAAATATTCTATTTTGAAAAACGTTTTTGTTTAAATACATAAATTAAAAGAAACTAGTAATCGCCTAGTTATCGAAATTCGGCCATAATGCATTAAAAATAACAGCTAAAATGTATTCTTGAGGCCGAACGAATAAAACAAAAGAGTATACGTATATCTAGTATCCGTGTCTGGGGTCAAATGTATGGTAGTGTGCGTATAGTTTATTTCACTAGTAGTTTATTAAGTGTAATTTTTTTTTTATGCTATTAAACAGGCAAACGATCAGACGGTTTACCTGCTTGGTAGGTGATCACCGTCGCCCATGAACATTTGTAATACTAGGAATGCTACTAACGCATTGCCTGCCGCGAATTAAGTGGTGAACCTGCTTCTTGAAGAGCCCCATGTTTTATTGTGCCAAATTTCACACTTATATGTGAGCCTAATTTTTTTGTAAAAAGGAATCTAAATATTTCGCTTCACCGAATTATAATATGGTGATTACGGTCGAATTTTTACCATTGAACGATCGCTATTTTACATCAAGAACAAGACCATACAATGAATTGCAGTCATCTTTGTTGATACGTTGCAGATAATACTCGTTTGCTATTTTCATATGAAAAAGTCTTAGATTCTAGACCATTCTTAAGCAACAATGGAGCAGTGGCAGAGAAAAGGAAAATTAGCCATCGGTTTTTATGCGGTGAAGTAGGAACGGAAACAAAGCAGCGTCTGATGAAATGACGACTGCCTTTTATTCACTTCATGCATCATTCAAAGAACAGTCTATTGGAGTTGATTGTCTTTATGCTTTCTACGGACAATATGAAGTATTATTAAAAGTGTGTTTTAATTATACCGTAGCTTTAGGTACTAGAGCTAGATATTGCTTTTTTTGTCGGGTATTTAGCTAAAATAGGGGCTGCGTCCGTATCGCAAATTTTTAAAGTTTATCACTTGCTTTGGTGAAGAAAATCATCGTGATCAAACCTGTTAAGAGTTAGAGAGAGTTAGAGAGAGACAGACAGAGAGAGAGAGAGAGACACAGAGAGAGAGACAGACAGACACACACAGAGAGAGAGAGAGAGAGAGGAGAGAGAGTGAGAGTTAGAGAGAAGTTACAGAGAGGGAGTTAGAGAGGGACAGAGTTAAAAGAGAAATTAGTGTTATAGCTAAGATTTCTATATAATATTCCAAATGTGTTTTAAGCTTACCAATCAGCAAATGATCATCGTGGTGACTATTACCATAAATCCTCTCGATATGAAAGGACACCCGAAAACGGAGCAGTTATGGTTTGTTTGAAAGATACATAGAACTTTTTATTGTTAGAGGTAAAATTTCTGAAGTATATTCTACTACCTGACTTGCCTATAAGTGTAAAAAGAAGTGTTCATCACGGATAATGTTGGCTTCTAACGGTAAAAGAACTTTTCTAATCGGTTCAGTACTTTCGGAGCCTGTTCATTACAAAGAAACAGTCAATCAAATCTTTCCTCTTCATACTATTATTAAAGATTGAAGATTGAAGTCTGATTGAAGACATTAGTATAGATACAACATAAGTTTAAATTTCACTTTATATTTATTTTACAAGAATAAATAAATAAGGCGAGAGTGAATAGTTTAGACAGTGACTTGATTAGAGAGAGTGACTAACTTACAGACAGAGTGACTAACCTAGAGACAGTGTGATGACTAATGTATTGACTAACTTAGTAAAAGTCTTTTACTAACTTAGTAGTTAGTCCACGTTACCGTCTCCGGCTGCATCACCACTTACCATCAGCTGGGATCTTAGTCGAGTACTAACTTACCATTGTAAAAAAATATATTTAAATACTTGTATAATAATATGAAGAGAAAACTTATGACCAGAAAAGTCTTGCATACATTAAACATTTGGCGCGCACAAGGTGTAAAATTTTATAATAGTAGGGGAGGCCGAGATACGAATTTTGTAGTTACTAGATGGTAGATGTAGTTATTTCATGGAAACCTATTGCATTGTGAAGATTAGGTCCTAAAATGAAAAAAAAAGTTATTTTAATTTATAAAGTTTTTTCTTTATTGCAATTATTTTAAGTTATAAAATTGTTTTCCTTAATGCAAGTTAATGCTTGGATACAACCTGAAACTTTTACCGGTATTCATGTGGTCCAGGAAGGTAAGCCCACAAACTACTCGTATTTTCGTGGTGTAGTAACATCGCTCGTGGCCTTTGGTAGGACAAGCGGTAGAACGCAAGCAGAATTATCTGGGTCTTCATTTGATATTTACATAACACGGTAAGGGCATGCTTATCAAACTGTCGGAATAAGGTCACCGCGGCGGCCCTCGGGCGTGTCGCTGCAATGATGAACCCTCGTAAGATGCATGTTTAAATGTCACTATGAAAGGTGGGTTTACTCTTTAACTCATATTTCTATTTGCTATTTCATATATTTTTTTCTTTTGTACACATTTTTTTTTATTCTCAAAATAGTGGTCCTATTCACTATTCAAATTTAACCATGAAAGTGATTTATGATGAGTGATAATTAAAAAAAGTTTTCAAAGGTGTGTGAAGTCTGCCAACCCGCACTTGGCCAGCGTGGAGGACTATGGCCTTACATCCTCCCTGTGTGAGAGGAGACCCGAGCCCAATAGTGGGACAATTATGGGTTATTATTTATATATGTATGTATGATGGTATATTTTTTTTATAAATGAATATATTTTTAAATGCTGTTAAACTTTTTTACTGAAATAAATACCTAACATATCTTGTATTCTAATTATATTAAGTGTACATGACAAAGGTAATTTAAATTTATGTATTTTTTTTTAACTATTTACATATTACAAACACTTAAAAAATAGTTTTGCAGATATTCAAGATTAGAAAATTATAGATTATGGAACTGTTTATTAATACAACTTTATATTTCGTGATATGTAACTTAAAATCGAATCCGAAATACAATTAAGTTGAGTGTGCATTTTCTACAAAAAAAAAAATTACCACAATCATATGAGTTTGTAATTATAAATAAATTACAGTACAATTAATTTAACTTCAGTGGCGATGCAGTAATATGAATTTGTATTGGCTTCTTTCTCTGTTGTAATTAAGCGTGAAAGCCAAACAAATGGATTCACAAGAATTGACAGTAAAGAATTTCTCCAGGAAGGCTTCTTAGGAGTTGTACGTGTAAGGTTTCGTAGTCGATCGGGTTCACCCACAACACAAGCCACACTGAGGTCAGTAACCGATGTGATCCCACTTCTGAACTTTATTACCCTTGTGAAGGAATAGAAATTGTACAATTGTTAGAGTTTCTATTTATGCCCTTTTTGGAAGTCCCGTTGTCTTGCATACTAGCTGTGCCAGATTTGCATGAAAATCAGTGTCACAAAGTTTTTTCAGCGTATATCTCGACCCCGTGGGAATTCTAAGATAAAAAGTTGCCTTTTTGTTGCTCCACAACTTTCTCTATCTTCCAATGAAAGTCCCGTCATAATAGATCCAGTCGTTCCATTGATTAACCGGAATAAACAGACAGACAATAAATGTAAAATTAAAACCCCTTTTTAATAAATGTATATGTATGTATATACGATACATATACTAAAATAACATTTTTTTAGAATTATTGTTTGTTTGTTTATTCCGGTTAATCACAAATATATTAAAATAAACACTTTTTAATAACTTACACTCCAACTTTATTTACTTGTACAGATAAGTAGGAAACTTTTCATTATTTGTTCAGACACGATAGAAACAGGATACATTAAACACCTTCAGATAACATAAGTATCGTACGATCCCCCATGGTTGCATTAACAAGGCTCTGCCCACGGCTGCAGGCGCCCACGTGGAACGAACCTACATTTGCTAATTGGCTCCTCTTGTAGGCGTAAGGTACTTCGATCGTAAGATTGCACGTACAATGCATTCGGACCACACGGACACTAGTAAATCAATGTATTGTTTACTGGCTGACCCGGCAAACGTCGTTTTGTCATATAAATTATATTTAGAAAATTTAAGGTTGGTGATAGGTGGGTGAAAATTAAGGGTATGTGAGTATGGAAAGTAAGGTATTATTGAAAATAAAAGAAATATAAGAAAAAAAATTACCAAAAAAAAAAAAAATTAGGGTGAGCCACCCTTATCACTTAGGGGTATGAATAACAAACTATTTAAACCTGTTCTCAGACCTATCAAATCTACGCATATGGCGAAACGTTGCAATGTCGAAGAGCATGCTGAGTAGTTATCTGATACACAGTTTCCATTTTTCATTCCCAATTACAAAAGTTCTGAATATCATACTGTACGGATAAATTTAAATCACGGAGTTGTATGAAAACCCTTGGCCGCTAGCGGTTAAAGCGTAACCGTGAAGCAATTAAAAAATCCATTATAAAATAAAAAGTAAACAGATAATAACAACACTCATTCAATTAACATACAAACGTTGTTTAAATTTCAAATCGGTGCGCCGCGGCCGACCCGTCTGATACTACATTACCATACAAATAGTACAAAATGAATGGTCACGGGCCCTTCAAGTGTCAACTGTTTCGTATCACTTACACTAAAGTGGTACATTTGGTCGCAAAGTGAATGTATCAAACGTTATTATGGATAGAAAAATGAGCGGTAAAATGACGCTACACGCATCACTAACACTGTACATTTTGATATACCACTTAGTCATCAGTAGTGGACATCAATTTTATAAAAAATGTATGAATTCACAAGTCGCTGTGGTAAAAAATTGCGTCAACGTCACTATTATTTAGTTAAACTATAATTATAAACTTTCAATATTTTATTAACATAAAAATAATTCTAAATGGTAATCCTAAATTCTTTAATGTTATTTATCTATTGTACTATGTATGTTATTATACTTTATGTACATATTATTAATTTTTACTGAACAAACAACATTTTTCCATATTATAATATCACAATACAATCAAATTAATTTGTTTTTAAGAAAAAATATGTTTTAAGTATTTTAATATTTCGTTAAAGTGAACATTAATGTTTAAAACCGAGAGACATAATAATTTTATTAGAGAGTAATATTTATTTATTTATTGCTCTGTATTACGAAAGGTTAATTAAACGTGTACAAAAGATACTATGATTCTGTTTAATAGGATTGTGCCTCTAATTGATTAATTTCTCATTGTTACAGACGTCTAGTGGTTTCCAATATACAACAGTAAAACCTGCATGTTCTTTTCTCACTTCCACATCAAAAAAATAAATAAAAAATTTGAAGCAGAAAGCATTCCCTCGCAGTTTCTTGCCACTTCTTCATGTAGGGATTTGCAGAAGTGATGTATAAATTGACTTTCGAAAAGTGTTTATAAAAACCTACTTCGAATTATCATTTCATTTCATTTGATTAAGTCTTTACAGGAGAGCATTTTAACGCTCCATGATCCCCTATACGAATTTAGGTGTGATATTTGAATATGATTCATAGTGGCAGGCTATATTTTAAACCACATACGACACTGCTGCAAAAATATATCGTGGATTCCTTAACGGAAATCTGTTTTATTATGAAGGTTCGACACCCTTCGCGACTTGTGGGATAATATGAGTAGTCAGCATATTTATTACGATTGAAGTTAACTTCGATCCTTCAAACTTCAAACCTTCAATCATGGGACATTACTGTCCGTATGTAAGTGATGTTGAGACAAATGTGGAGACGAAGTCCCTGGAGGTAACAGCTTGCTCATTATTTATTGATTGTTTCTAGATGTTGCTGCTTTAATTTGACAGTGGCGTATCTGACGTATCACAACATGTAGCAGTTTTTTTTATTATTTTACCATTCAAAGTTTACATTACATTATCTGATTGTGACATATTGTGACATTATCTGATTGGTTGATATTTAATTCGATTGGTCAATTTCATAATGCTCTCCCGAAAAAATCATTTTTGAGATGTCTTGTTATCAAATTAAAGGAGCTATGTGAGGCCAAGTAAGGAAGTCAGGAAGGTAAAAACTATGAAGGAGGAGAAAGATGAACTGGGTTATACAGAGCCTGGCGACCACGATGGAGGGTCCTAGCGCCATTACCTCTTCCATTGTTTACCAGGGTGCTTTGGACTCAAGGTTAGTTTGCCACAATAAGATGTAATACCTTGCCTTTCAGAAATATGTAATTCTGTGTCATCTATGTAAATAAAAATGAAATGAAATCTTTGTACGCGCATAACCTCCCAACGACTATATCAAAATGGATTTTTTTGTGTTTGTTATTGTCAGGAGGTTTGTATAAATATATTAAAAAATAGACCTATATACTTCAAATTTGGTAGGAATATTTATTTAACCAGTTAGACGCTCAATATAACGTTAAGCGAAATTTGGGGGCAGTTAGTGTCATATAATATTTTCAGTCGACAGCTAACACAAAAAACATAAAACATTAGCACCAGCTGAAGGCATAACGACTAAACGTGGACCATTCTTAAAAAAAAAGAAATAAAAATGGCGGCTCCAAAGTCAGGTGTTCGACCGGCGGCCATCATTAATTCCCATTCAGAGTCGAATCGGTGAAATATATCGCGACCAAACCGAAAACATTTTTGAAGCAGCTTTCAGAATAAGTCTTTTCATCCAGAATTTTCTTTTAATTTTTTTGTTTTTAACCCCTGACTGTATGAATGCTCTCGCTGTATAAAGGGTTACAAGTCTAAAATTCTGTCTGTATCAATACGTACTCATTTGTGTTCTAATTTGTCCGATTACTATGCGTTTTTATATTGAGGGTGTTTTTTATTTGTCGTTGCCCTATCCACGCTTAAGTCCAATCCAACTTATGTCTAGTTTCCGTTCTTCACTTACCACGATTGCACTTAGCAGAACAAGCAAACAACAAGCAAATATGAAAAAAAAAAAAATTGACAAGATGAGAAATTGCTGCAATCAATGGATCATTTATCATTATCTATCATTGTAGATAAAGTTAAAAGACGGTATTAAATATAATATATACTAGTTAACCCCGCAAACTTTGTTTCGTCATATAAATAATCTTTAGGAAATTAGGGGTTGGTGGTAGAAGGGCGAAAATCAAGAGTTGTATGTATTTTTTTTTAAATAAAAAAAAAAAT
>DWPQ01002301.1:0-10838 GCA_018251795.1 Perichares adela | reverse complement strand
CCAGTAGTTTCGGAGCCTATGCAGTACAAATAAACAAACAAACAAACCACCAAATCTTTCCTCTTTATAATATTAGTATAGATGTCCTTATATTGTACATGTTAAAATCTAAAACTAAGTTTTAGTAAATAACTTAAGATGTTTGCGATAAAGCCTTACGTACGAACTTGGACATACAGATGTCCATCTTTTGAAACCATGCTAAAGGGAGAAAACATTATGTTTTACATTATGCTGCCGGTATTACGACAGTCGTAAGACCTTAAGTAGCTTATCCTGATTTACGACTTCCTAGTGACCTAGCAACTGGCTAGTCCATGCCCCTGATCCCAGATATCGAGGTCAAAAGGCAAATACATATCTGGTTTTCGATCTTAACTTCCGTTATGGAAAAACCATCGAAGTAAATTGAGTTCGCTTTAAAGTTTACGTTGATTTTATCGTAGAATATATTAATTTTATTGAACCTTTAAAAATTACGTTTTTCTTAAAATTTTACTAGAGTAGGTATTATGCAAACCACAAAAGTAAGTGATTTGTATGGTTTTGGAGTGCAAGTTAAGTTCCAGGCCTAGTTATTATATTTCAAGACGTTCATTAAATCATCTTTGTGGATTTCTGATGTCTTATAACTAATGAAAATAAAATTGGCCACTACTCTCTCCGCTTATTATTACTAGAACATTTGATCGCTAGACATCATCAGTCAAAAGCGAAGAGAGCCTCGTAATGAACCGCTAATCAATAAACAAAATTATTACTTAACTGCTTATACACGTCCGTCAACATAAGCTAATATTTAAAAATATATAATTAGTCAAGTTCTACATTTACTCGATAATGAAGTGTGTCACGCTGATAAACGTGAAAGTCAACGTAAATAACAATAACACCTAACAACACACAAGCAATGACCGCGAAGACAGTAAAAGCATTCATAGA
Organism: Perichares adela; assembly: GCA_018251795.1. Lineage (NCBI taxonomy): Eukaryota > Metazoa > Arthropoda > Insecta > Lepidoptera > Hesperiidae > Perichares > Perichares adela. The sequence continues at coordinate 9,896 of DWPQ01002301.1, read as the reverse complement.
ACATAATGCTGTAATTGCAATTCCTCTAGATAAGAGAGAGTAATGACTTGTATGACACTTCGGGAAGATAGCGCAAGTCAAATGTCAAGAATCGATAGAACAGAATATTGTAATGCTCGTGAAATTATCAAGAACGATGTTATCAGAACACGTAATAAATTCTAAGAGGTAGCCGAGCGGCGCCTGCACAGCATAAATCAAGAGTTATTACTTAAGCATAGTTGTTCGTGCAGATCCCATTATGGTCTGGACTTCGGCTCCTTATGGTTTTATCGGGCCTGATATCTAAGACCATCTAGGAGTAAGTCTGAGTCACGGGTAGGGTACTATCTTTTTACATAAATACAATTACTCTGACAATAAAACACACATACTTCTCATCATATGAATTATTTATTCTGTCTTGGATGGCTGTGTTGTTTAAAAAGTATTTATTGAAGAAACATGAAAGAATCCAGTGCCAAGTTCATTGTGATATAAATCTTCTCCATTCCATGTTCCAACAGCGATAATTCAGTATTTAAATACGATCGTTTCCAACTCTACACATGTGTCGAACCAAACATATTTCGAATCTATTAACTTTCTGACAATCGTTTAAAGATGTTACAAATCGACTGTTTGAGTCAGAATTTTTATAGACCAATTTATCAAGGACCACCCCCCTCTTTTGTTACTATAGTTTCTTGAATTGTAACGGGGTTTGTGTAAAGTAAAAGAGAGATCTATCCTCAGTGGTCGGTTATACAAAACGATGGATAATATATCGTTAGCCTGTGTTCTGCATAGTTATTAAACACACGTTTGTCGTAAAGGTCGACGCACTTCGATTGTTATTGACTCTGATATGGCAGAGTATGTAATAGAAAATATTGTTAAACACTCATTTGCAAGTGGGCCATTTGATTCATCCTGGTGAATCACGTGTGCTTTACAATGAGATATGGAAATGTGTACATTTTTACGTATTTATTGATCCGGTAACGATACGAGTGCGCGCGACTGAAGTGGTTTTAAAATCGAATTACCAGTAATTCGTTATGGCGCCGCGTATTCAATTCAATTTTTTGCCATTGTCTTGTTTATTTCAAGAACACGATGGAATTCTGTATTTTGTTCTTGAGATTATTCTTCCATTATTGTTGTATCCAAAAAAGTTATATTAATACGAAAGTCATGTTGTCTTGTTACGAAATTTATTACATTCTGTCAACATTATTACAACCCCTAACTGCAATATTGCTGGGTTCGGGTTCTCAAATTGAAGTAGGTTTAAGCTCACATTGCACCACGCTGACCAAGTGCCGATTGGCAGATTTCATATACCTTCGACAACATTACGGACAGCTTTCTAGTATATAGGTTTATTAGCTGTGCTCGCGACCTTGCCCGCATGGAAATCAATGCGCCCCAAAATGGTTCCTTCGTAAATCCGAATCCCACGGGATTTCTAAGATAAAAAGTAGCCTAAGTTACGCCTTATTACATCACTTATCTTCCAGTGAAAGTCCCGTCAAATCCGTCCAGCCGTTTCAGAGATTACCCGGAACAAACAGACAGACTGACAGACAAAAAAATTAAAAACTGTTGTTTTGGTTTACATATTATACAGTGTATACATACATATTATTATTTTAATATTACAAACAGACACTTCAATTTTATTTAGTTGTATAGATTTACTATGTTCCGTCAAATTCGTGCTTTATTCGAACTTTGAAGAAGGATTCTTTAGGCTTCCCTCAGATTTAAAACGATCACTGCTTTATCATCATTCCACATCATGTCATCATTCAGTAATATCGTCATTAGATTCACGTAAATCGACGCGAAAGGCTCGGCAAGCTCAGAGAGAGATTTTATCTAAATTGACTTATAATACATGATAGGAACATTGGCTTATTTGTAAGGGTAAAACAGCATGTTAACTTATCTTGAACAGTTTTAATTAGTGGCTGTTTTGGTTTAAACACGAATCATAAACATTCAATGTCCCTGGGGCATGGTTGGTAGTTATCCTTTTGAGCGACGGGTCCTGAGTTTAATTCCTAGCCGGGGGCGCATAACTTGACTATGGCATTATTTATCAGACGATTGTATGACAGATTTATAAATATGCCACATATCATCAAGTCTGTCGTTTATGATACAAAAATAAAATAAAAAATACTGGCTCTATTTTAAAAACAAAGTCCGCGTACGTAACAATTTTCCAAAACGACTGTACAGATTCGACGCGTAGAAACTTCCGATGTTTTGGCAAAAGCTATGAAAAGAGCAGACAGGCCCTCTGATGATAAGCGACAAAAAAGGCACGACCGATTAAATTTAATTTAATAATCTTTTGTAATGAAATATTTATTTTACATTTAACAAAATATTTCTAATCGAACAACCCTAACTAAAACTGAAAATAAAAAGCTTTTTATTACTTATTACCCAACTATAAAGGTCAGCCCACATAACCTTTAGTAACTCCGACAAATGTTCAAATGTCCGAAGTGTACCAACCGCTAATAAAACAGGGACTGTTGACAGTCGACAACTCGAAAGGTCCAGCTGATATTTACAATCTTACCTGCGTCTAATTGATCGACCAATAGGTTCCGTTACAAGTAATGGTAGGTTTACACATCCACCCACACATATAATCGTTGTGTAATTAACTCAGCAAAGTGAAAGTGTACAAACGAATCTTCCGTCTAATTCTTCGACTGCTACGCGTTGGTGATGGCTTCGGTGTTCATGATAATGGTTACCGCTTACCATCAGTTGACCCGTTTCCTCGTTTGGCGATTATTAATAAAAATGGTACATAATTGCATAATTGTCCCGTTGTGCTCTCACGGGGTTCAAGAGGGTTAAGGTCTACTACTCTGGCCAAATGCGGGTTGGCAGACTTCACGAACTTTTGATAACGTTATGAAGAACTCTCAGGTGTGCAAGTTTCCTCACGATGTTTTCCTTCACAGTAAAGTTGTAAAATATGTCAAAATTTTCATTTCATTCTTCGCATGATTTCAACAATTTCTGGTTTTAAACAATATGAGTCCCATATGTACGCATTAATGATATCTGATAATGAATGTTTGGCCTGACGATAAGAAACCTTTTCGAGGTCACTAGGACCTCCACCCACTTTAATATGACGGTATTTATCCATGTTGGATGGGTTTTACCTACCTGGCTCACTTATGGGAATATATTTCCAGCCGACTTTCGAGGATTTCGGTTTTACGTATTTTCTTTACATTTTAGCAGAGCCAGTATTAAGCGAGTTCCCCATCACCTACTTGATCGTAAAGATATCAGCAAGTTTTAGTTTTGGGATTGTTATTATAGAATTCAATTGCAATAAAATCAAAAGGACTGTCACATTCAGTTAATTGAATTAAATAATCATTAACTTATAATATTACAGTTGTGAATAAAATTCTAAAAGCACAGTCAATATTGTATAATCTATTATGTGAATAGTTCAGCCAACAATGTTTTGCGAGAGTGTATTACTAGCATTATCGTCGTGACACGAACATGATTGGTTTACAAGTTGACGGTAGATTCAACGACATGTTAGCTTTAGAACTTTGTAGTTAGTTCTTGAGATTGAACACACATTGTAAACAATTCTCACTTTTATTACGTTACGAGGAGAGAACAGATTGGCTTTTATGAATTCATAACTATATTTTAATTTACAAATACAAGATTTAGTAGCACCTTTTTTACGGTTTAAACGATTAGATATAAAAATACTAGCTGACCCCGCAAACCTTGCTTTGCCGTACAAATTAAATGTAGTGAAAAATTGGGCAAATTGCGTGATGGAAGGCTGAAAATTATGGGTTGTATGTATTTTGTAATACCAGACCATAAAAAAGAACATATTTGGGATGGTCAACGCTTAGGGGTATAAAAAATAGTTTGCAACCTATCAGACCTACCGAATATACCTACCAATAAAATTTCATAAAAATCGGTCAATCCGTTTGGGAGGACTATGGAAACTAACACGATGACACGAGAATTTTATAGATATAAAGATATACATCTACTAGTAAACCCGGTAAACTTTGTCCTGCCCGGAAAAGCAGCGACTGGATCAGGATAATGTTTTTATAGAACATTGTTTTTATGTAAAACTACGTCATTCCTGGAGAACCTAAAAAAATGAGGGAAAAAGTAGCATTTTCATATGAAAATTTCTTTACAATCAGTACAGTTTTTTAGCGGTGATCACGTCACGGACAGACAACTCAAGGGTGCCAAGTCTATTTTATTGCTATTTTAAGCAGAACTACCCCGTGATGTTAAGTGGCCAGACGCCTATAGACGTCTGTTACACCCAGGGTAATACCGATGCGTTACGATACGTAAAGAAATTCGCAAGAGATTATCTTTTTACTGTGTCTAGTACACATTAAAACCCTCGGGACTCATTCCTTTGCGTAATGTACTTATTAATATGCCACATACCAGTACTCTGAATACCTCGTAAAGGCTGTTAAAGGACGCAACTTCGCTATTAGTATTTAACGTGAATGTATGTATTTAATACACTATTAATATTCATTCGGGTCGAGGATTTTATTACTAATGTATGCATTAATATGCTGCCTCTATTCGGTCGATACGAAACACTAAAACTGTGCGGCGTTTGTATTAATGAATGCCTAAGCGGTATGGCTTGGCTGGTGAATTTTATGACATCTTATCTGCGAAGATCTTCTTGCATCTTATTGCCTCGTTGGTAATTGTCTTGGCTGTCCGTGTATGTCTGTTTGGCCTAATGATTAGCTGGTAGAGAATGCACTAGCATTCAGCTCGCCATTTGTACCGTAATATTATATTGTGGTCAATAAAGTTTTAAATAAATAAATAAATGAACTTCGTAACTTATTCTTGACTAGCTGACCCCGCAAACGTTGTTTTGGCATATAAAAGGTAACTATTACCCATTTTCCCGTAGAAATAAAGCATATTTCCGCGGCAAAAAGTAGCCTATGTTTATCACGAATAATGTCGGCTTATAATGGCAAAATATTTCTTCTAATCGGTCGAGTAGTTAAGGAGCCTATTCGATACAAATAAACAAACCAACAATCAAATCTTTCCTGTTTAAAATATTAGTTTAGATTAAAAGAAAATGGGGGCTTTAGGTGGTACTCTCTCCATTAAAGTTCCCATATCAATAATCCATTCTCGTGGAACAACCTGCAGCGATGGGGCGAAGTTTCTACTATTGGAAGACGCTGGGCTAAACATCTACCACACAGTGATTCTTGCGTGATGGTATTTTACTTATTTGGCATGCTTGTTTGACTTACTACCCTCCTTCTAAATTGAATCTTGAAATATTCTATATGTTTCATTAGCAGTGTCAAAGAGCCAATGATACGCAAGACTCCCCATTGTTGGCTGATAATACGCCGACATCTTGCTTGATGTCAAAGAGCGACGGTGGCTTACGTTAAGATGGCTCATCTGTTGGACTGGTATTAACTACGGAGTAGTTAGTTAATACCAGTCCGACGTTAGTTTCAATTGATCGCAGTATTATAGTTAGTGAATAAACACTCACACACTTCAATACGATTCCCGGTATTGTGGTTATCAGCCAAATAAATATTGCCCTCAGCTGATAATTATTGCTCAAAGGACTATGAACATAGCGAAAGGGTTATTCAATACTTATCTCTGTCTCATGCATATTCTTGCAAAGGAAACTATATACTTTGCCGTATCCACTCTTAAAACGTTTGTTTGCCATTTCATTCAATGAAATTAGTGTTCGAACGCTTCATTAATCAAATGAATTCGATGTCACCTTGTCAGACTTAAGATAATTTCGTCACGATTCCAAAATGTCATAAACATCTGCTTCGTTATTTATTAGCTTTACATGGGGTTTGTATATTAAGCTACAAGTAACGTATATAATGTTGGTTGATATACATTTTGCCGGCGTGTTGGAGTATGGCTTTAATTCAGAGATATTGTGATAGATTCGAGCTTACAAGTGCGAGAGTTATGGGTGAGGATAATGACAATAACAAAATTTCAAAGTAAAATATAACGTAGAATTCGTCTAAGTAATATAATACTATTGCAAATATAATTATTAAACAATACTATTATATTTCCGGTTACATTCGTTACGTGAATAAACCAAAGTGATACCTACAGATAATCTCCCTATTCGTCTGCCTTTCATATGAGATTTTCTTCGAATATAATATTGTATGCGAAAATTGACATTTGGTACGAAATTTAGTGATCTAATAAACAAAACAATTGAAATATTAAAACATTAAAAATTATTTAACGGTGCTTACAAATAGTTCTTTCCCCATTGCATAATCATTCATTCTAAAATCAGAAATCAAATCCTAAGTCCTGGAATTTATGCAGCAAAGCATTTGCTACCTAAATTCTACATGTATTAAATATAACTTAGGTAGCAAATGTTAGTCTGATTTAAACTTGAATATTTTTCATCTAGGTTGATATTGCGTATAGTTTGAAGGCTGTAAGTTTCTCAGGAGCAGATCGATGCTGTGACCCAGATATACTCGACTCATTAACGCTGTTAGCACATTGCTCTTTGTAAGAAGGATCTATGACTGTATCGTCGTTAATTACAGACGGCCTTATATAGCTTTGCTACAAATATGAAGTACCTTTTGAACTGTAACGAGGACCCAATTGTATGGATCAAGGTTTTCACTGCGAATTTAGGTTTTATTTTAATCAAACAGTATTTACACCTCCCGAATCATCCCAACCATCATATCATCGTATAATCTTGTATATTTAACAATTTTATTTTAGCTTAAAATTATAAATTAATTGTTACTTGCTTACGGCGAAGGAAAACGTCGTGAGGAAACCTGCACACCTGAGATTTCTTCATAACGACGGTGTGTGAAGTCTGCCAACCCGCACTTGGCCAGCGTGGCGGACTATGGCCTTAAACCGTCTCAGTATTAGAGGAGACCCGAGCCCAGCAGTGGGGAAATTATGGGTTGTTATGATTAACAAAGCTTTCTTTTAATTACATGTAGACTCCAATAAAGTTCTTGGAGCTACTTTGTTGGTATCTGATGGATATTTTGGTGTTGACACCAGTGGCATTTACCACTTCACACTAACACAGGCGAGCTTCGAATACTCGTCCACGGATGAACTTAAACGTGAAGATTTGGTGAAACTTCTTCGAAAAACAGGGGTTGCGAGTATCCTAATGAAACTTCCCAGTGGGGTTTGAACCTTTAATAGCTTCTGTTTTTCTAATTCACTAAACGCTGATAAACTAAAAGGATAATTTGATGAAACATTAAATCAAACAACTGATAAAATCTACTAAGAATTAATTCAGACGTGGGTACTATTTGTAAACATATGCGACTGATTTTTAATAAAGAACCACATTACTCTCATACCTTTGTAGAGACAACAACACCCGTGCTATAGGTCCCGATAAATCGTAACGCTAACTATTCTAACGATCTCGCCCGATACGATAATAAGTAACGCGGGCCGGCTAATTGACACTAGTATGAAAGTGGAAAAGTAGGCCGAATAGGTAGGAATTGTTGATGGTGAATACAATTTTAATGAGCGACCCAACTAACGTCAATTCTATCCGTGAGAATTGGATGCAAGGAGAGCGTTAAACCAAGTTGTACTAGGACGAATCCAACTCGCGTAGTGTGGGATTCTGTACTATTAACATTAATAGAACAGAATGCTACACATTCATGTTAATTTATTTACTTACTAGCTGACCCCGCAAACGTTGTTTTGCTATTATTAAAGATTAAATTGGCATATTTTTTTTCTTCATTAACCGATTGACATGAAACAAACGTTACAGCATTAACTGCAGTTTACCATCATATATTAGTGAAAACCGCATCTAAATCGGTTAAGTCGTTTCTGATATAGGCATGCACAAACGCTCAGACAAAAATTCTAACAATCATTGTTTTATTTATGTACTATGCGTTGATAAAGGTCATAATTTTTTTTACAGACATGTACAGACAGCGTTGCAATTTTATTATATGTATTGATATTAATGAACTTATCAAAGTTGAAATTCGTTTTAATGGAATGTAGCATCACATTCCAAGGAACCAAAGTTCAACATTTGCTGTTTAGTAGATTTGAAATAGTCAAGTCGTTTGGCTCTATACTGCAGTGCCTGGCTAGAAAGATGGTGAACATATCTTCAACATAATAATATTCTTACGTGGTTGCAGAGAGTCCATTCCATTGCGAAGAGAAGAGAACTTATTAATTAAATAGGTACAGTTTAATTACATCAATTAGCTACTGCAGTATTGACTCGATATGACTCATCAGACCGTAAAACTTATTACAAAATTACGAGTTATAACTCATACATCCGATCCGATCTTTAATCGGCCGCCGGAAGCTATAAAGTTTTTGCGGTAAAATTGTTTGACTCGTTAGCAGGGTTTGTTAGTCGTGAATAGGCGAGGAGTTTGATAATTTTTATGCGAGGATGGTTTCCATGGCTCGCATGTAAATATCAGAGACTGAAAACACAAACCGGATGATTCTTTTATATTTATTTTATTTTGATTTACTGCCAATTAGAATACCCGATAATGACTTCTTACATCAATCAACACACATCACAAATATATGACAGACACATTAAAATACACTTAATGGAATAAAAATTAATTAAAAAATATGTTAAGTATAATTAAAAATTATAGCAATTGCTTGCTGAGCTTCTCTGCGAGAAAGGGATCTCAAGTTTGAATTCCTCTAGATAAGTCTTTCTCATTCTCCTGTACTCGCGTTGTAGGTGTTTTTGAGAATTTAGTTGTATGAGTTCATGTTAATCAAGACACGGAGTCCTAATAGCCTCAGCACGTGAATGTGTGTGCGTTTGTGCCTGTGTGAATTCTGATAATCTCCATTTGATAAGTGTGCCGGACTCTGGCCTTAAATCATCTTAATATAGAAAGAGACCTAAGCTTAACAGTGGGGGCAGTGGGTTCTAAAACAGCAAAAACTAAAGTAGAAAACATTATTCTACGTACCCAAGTCTGTAACAGAAATCGAACCCACAACCACTAAAGCAAGCTTTGCGGCCTACTTCAACTGAGACACAAACTCATTTACTACAATAACAATTCTTATCACGAATCAAATTCCATTCCAATAAATATAATTAACAAGCCCTTATCGAAAAGCCTCGATCTCCCAACGCGACATAGAATACAAACTAAAACTTACATCACATGTATCCGAACACACAATACAACACAACACAAAAACAACGCGACACAGAAAAAAGTTACACGCTGATGTCCCGAACAATGCAGGCTTAGAACGGGCGGCCGTTACGAAAGCCTAAGTCCGACTGTATGTACGGTCAGTGGTCCCGTTTTTCCGTCAACAGCTGGACACTGTGTTTGCTAGATGGAATTGAGGCTTGCAACTGTGTCAGGTGTTTTATTGTTTCCCTGCAATGACGTATTGGAAGTAATAAATATGCGACACTTGGTAAGCTAGGCAGCGTGAAAGAAGTGCTCAGGACACCGTTGCAATTGTATTTTACATAGTGATAGTAGAAAATATGTGTGGAACGGATCCAAAAAATATTGATGGGATCTAAATTTTTTTTATTATTTTAGGATATACATTTATTTATTTATGTCACATATTATAAGAGAAAACAAAGGGCAAATATAATGCCTAATAGCATTGTCCATCAGTCAACCCTGAATACAGATGGAAAAGGTTGAAGTTTGCACAACACAAGATATAATAAAAATATATACAGGGTGCCCAGGAAAGAATGGATAACCTGTGAAAGGCTAATAGTAGAACTAAATGCAAGCCCAAAAAAAATT
>DWPQ01002300.1:0-10839 GCA_018251795.1 Perichares adela | reverse complement strand
CATTTGTACCTCTTTACCCTCGTAATTACCATAAATTCTGGATATCTGTATACGTTGACTATATTTATGTATGAATATTCGTACCACCTCTCATGCACCTTACCTGTTTTTGCCTACTCTTTTCTTAAATCAACATCTCAAAGTTGTCTGGAAGTAATCGATGCTTAGCTGTAAATAACGCCTTTGGTACCGTTCGCCTAGCAATGTCCCTGTTATGCTATTATTAGTATACACTATAGATATAAATAATAAAATTTAAAGGCAATTGAAAGTATGCTGTAAACTGGGAGCAAAACTCCTGTTTTATGACCAAAATGCAAACTCACAAAGCTCAAGTTGTCATGACAGTTATTCAAGAAGAATTCTTTATCAGCAACGCGACCAGATGCACACTTAACTGAGTAATGGTCTTCCGTGTATCATGGACTCTAGTTGATACGTCCTTAACGAAATCTACTAGCTTTGGAAGACAACGTCTTTACGTTGATAAAAACCGTACTGGACAGTTAGTGAAAATACTCTTATACACAGTTTAATGATTGGATTGGATCTTGAAAGGGGAAGAGGATTCAATTTCAAAGTGTGTAGGTACCTCCTAATTGTTATGCTTCTTTGAGGTTCTCTCTAACTGTCTCATAGCTTCATACCTGTCATCACAATAATCTTTTTCATTACACGACATTTCTAACCAGTTTTTAAGGACAAAAACATCTATATGTACTTCGACGAAAATCATATTAGAAGTACGGTGAAAATTTTAATACTTTGTATAGTTCTCTGCAAATTTTTAGTACGCCCTAAAGTTGTCCTTCGTCCTGTTAATACGTGGGTGGTCATTCACATTTTTGTTCCGAGCATATAGTGGTGTATCGAATTTTCATCTACAGTAGTTAATCGTCAACACAACCGTAGAAATGTTTATTCGAATTCGTTTTCGTCTAACCGCGGCACCCAACGCGCGGGCAGTATGATCATGCTTACATGTCGATCTAATATGTAATAAACACGTTCATTGACACGTTTATAACATATATATCTCTCTCATTTTAATTCGGCGGTCGTGTAGCTCTGCTTGGTGAACTTTGGCGATGTTTTCGTCAGTAGTTGCAGTTTTTGGGCGTCCCGAACGTTTATCATCTCCCAAGCCCTTAAAATTCAGCTGCTCAAACTGTCACTGTGGTAAATGATGGTACAGTCCCCACACACAGAATCCAACTTATTTTTGATATTTATAGGCGTATTACCTTTCAAAAGCCAATATTTGTTGACAGCTCGATACTTGATGTTTTCCATTTTCATAAAAACACGTACATCAAGTTACTCAAACTTCTGTTCCAATAAAATTACGCGTCCAAAATGGCTGAATCTATGGTCAACAGATTAACAACGAAATTCGGTAGCTTGTTTACGAGTAGTGTCATTTTTACTTTGAGATCGGAAACTTTTCAGACCACCCAGGTACCTATAATTTGCTGTTACAACACAACCCGTGTTGATGTTTCGAGCGTAATAGAAATTTGACGAAAGCTGGCCAACATTTCTCGAGAAATTATGTGATTGATTTTTGAAACCTGAAATTCAATCATGTGATATAATACATTATTATGGGGAAATACAATCGTTTTAGGAGACTGTCCCAAAGGTTCATACCTAAAATCACAGTCATCCATTACGAATTGAATTTCGATGAACCGGCATTGCTCTAGTGATAGTGCAGAGGGCGGTGTTTGTTTTGCCATAGGACATAATATAACGTTAAGTTATATTATAACTTACATGCAGAATCTTTAAATCCAACACTGAGCTGTTGTCATGGCACAATTAGCCTAGTGCAAAATCCTGTGATTCCTAGTACGGGTATGGCCTACCATATTACTCCCTAAAGTAATTTCCTAGAATAAAAATCGTATACGCGTATCGTATATCACATGCGTACGTATCTAAAAAAATCATGCAAAAAGTGACATCACATTTAAACTTTCAAACAACTTACACATCATAAGCGAGTTACTATTGGAGTTTTCTACCTTATTGCAGTATGCATAGGAAATAAGTCCCAAATTAGAGTTCGCTCGTACATTGTATCACATAAATAATTATCAATTTTTTACCTTCAGACTACTTACGTTTCATTCGCCGCTTGGTGGTAAAACAGAAGACACAAATAATTTCGCTGGTTAAATATAATTTCATACTGTTTGAGTGGACTATTTAAAGAATTTCGCCCAGTATGAAATTATAAACATCTCATTATTACAGAATATGTAATAAATGTGAAGGCAAAAACAGCCTTTAACGTCGTTAGCTAGAAAATGTATTTTTGAATAAAAAAATCTATAAAAATTTAAAACATATAGGATCTATACATCGGTAAACTTACAGGTGTATATCATAAAATGCGTAGTAATTATTAGCGCATGGAAGATTTTATCGAAAAAAAAGCGAAATCCGGGACCAATATCTTTAGTTAAATATATATTTTTTTACTTGTTTATATATGTGTATATCACGTTTTGCATTTTGCAATTGAAAAATTGTATTTAAACAAGATACGCGCGAAAAACAATATCTCCTTACAATCGGGTAAAAAAGTAGTTAACGTAATATCGTATCGAATAAAAAAACTCACGAAACATGGTTCCAGTACACCATAGTATCTCCTCACGTTTTCAAACGGGTGTGGAGTATGTCAATTCGCACTCAATCAGTGTCAAATATTAACACGGCTTTTAACTGTGACAAAATACCCTAAGCTAAGCAGATCGTAATTTACACGTATCAGCATAAAGAACCATACAAACGCAACTGATACATTCGCGAAGCCGCGAGCATTATTCAAAAATACATTTATTATCTTGTACATTGTTACAAGCAGCTCAGTAACGTTTAGCTGTTTTTATCCTTCAAATGATATTATGGATGTAATTTCAAAATGAAAATCCGAAACATTTACGTGAGTTTACCACAGATTTATTAAAACAATTCTACAACATGTAGAATTGTTGACATCAAAAATTAAGAAGATCCATGAAGACGACAGCAAGATTTTGTGTTAAATGATAAATAAAATTGTGCTTACACCATATCGTGCACGGCTGTTTGTGACACTACAGTAGTAGATAACTTTCTCACATAAGCATATTTGACATGATCAACACCAAATACAACACTAACTAAAACACCGATTACTAATAAATACTACGACAATAATTGCAAGTAATATGCCTTGACCACTTGACGTGGTTCTCAAGGATACGTTATACCCTGGCAAGTACCCTTGGGAACAAGTATCTGGCTGTGAAGAGGAAGGACAACACATTTAACAGTGAAACTCACGACTCACGACACGAGCACAGAACTCCTATTTTTGTTAATAAACTTGAAGCGTGTACAGTGCCGGCTAATCTAACCGTACACCCGCACGGGCATGAGACCAACTTTGTAAACTGCAAGAACTGTTCATCTTAAACAGACGCAACTACTTCCATCCGCATAGTCACTGCTAATGTCTCCAACAGTTTGTAGACGAACCCAACGTGTCACGTAGGAATCTCGGTACAAACATCGCGGAGCATTTGCTTCAACTGAAGAATAACCTAACCTTTACATGGAAAGTCATATTGAAACGCAACCAGTATAAGATTCAGTACCAGCCACTTGACGAGCTTTGCCGTGGTTAGTAACTGCGTGATGACTAATAACTAACCTAGTACAGTTATACCCTCAACAGAACAACTACCATAGTTTCCAGTAGGCAAGTGACCCGTGCGGCGTATACTATAAAAAGTAGTATCTAAGTAAGCAATCATTGTTGATGGCTTATCTACGATTGATTGATTATCGATAATAATATGTTGATTGCTTATTGATAATTATCGAAATTTTACCTCAACTAAATCCTGTACTCGCCTTTCTACATGTTCCCGATGCTCAGGAACTAGCTGTGAGACCTAGTTCGAACTACCCCGTACAACAAGCTAGATTTTAAACTCTGTTTAGTACATATGTTATATCCGTTCATCTCGCCTACCTCTACATTATCCTCGACCGGTTCCGGAGGAGGAGTTGGCGGCCTTGGTTCTTCCTCCACCGCCCGTTCCATCTGAAAGGCTCTTATTACGTATTGACTACGAAAAGATTAACGGTTAACATGATGAAACTATGTTTAGAACGATGGTCTGCGAAATCAATTTCGTACGAATGAACGAGAATAATGTTAAGCCAAAATGCCTTTCACTGCTCACTAGGTAAGGACAATGGGACGCAGTGACGACAGCCTTTAAGTGCATTATTGAGGTAGGTATTGATGGACCATAACCCAGTGACGTGCCATATACACAATCACAACGTATTCACTTACACAACCCACCTCCAAAACTAATGTTCTTTCCACATATACTTTACTCTAAAATAATACATTCTATCAACATGATATTACGGTTGCCCATAGCGGAAGATAACTTCAAGCATTGTTGTAATGAACAGTCACCCAAATAACCCTGCCTGGAAAAGCAGCGCACACGACTGCAGGGCCACTGAACGGCTCCAATTGTGTTTTCACATCATCTAGGAACCCTTTGAAATATACACAAAAAGTACCAACCAAATCGGTAAAGCCGTTGAGGGAGTTATGATGATAAACTCACATACAGAATTATATCATCATCACAGACCACAATTGTCCCACTGCTTGGGTGGGATCTGCTTTCACACTGAGATCTATTAACATAAAACCACCACTAAAAAGCATAGTATAGAAGAGCCCTTGGGGCTGGCCACTACGATGTCAATCATTTGCGACAGACGCAAACCATCACTTGGGCTTATACATAAAACTGTATGTCACGCCACTGGATATTACCCTACCATGATCGGAAACTAAAAGCGCCCTTGTACCTACATAGAGAACAGTCCTAACGCCAATTGGGTCAACGCGGTCAAATAAAGCAAGTATACACGTCGGATATTACCCTTCGTGTTAATGTCAAAACAGTAACAAAGTATTGTTAATAGTGCGTTATGTACAGTGTCTTTGTTAATCTAAAACTAACTTCGAACACGCAAAAAATGTATAATGCAAGCTTAGCTAATCTAGCGCTAACTAGCGGCTGTAAATACTAACTCGTTAACAAACCCTACTCGCGTCAAAGAGGGATACGTTATGCAAATTCAAATCCATACAGTGTTATGATTAAAACCGATAGTAAAAGTGTGTGTGGTATGATTGTGCAGTAAAATTATTTACACAAAAATTTTATATCTCCGCAAACTAATCACAATTAATTAACATTTGATATTTCGCCGCATTAATTCGTCGCTATGCACATTTTTTGAAATACTTTGACTTCAGACCACTTTATAGCACCGATATTATAGATTTAAATAGATTGGATAACCAGTACTCTACTAATTACATAATTATATTAACATACTATGCAACGCCATCACACAGAAACAATATTTTGGTCTAAATTCTTCTGTAACTTTCGCATTAGTTCTTAGAAAGTTACAAATCGACGCAATGAACCGAAAAACGGCGCAAAAGTTTTCACATGAATCTAGTCATGGCCATCCAGTTTATTTATACCTAGATCAATCGGTGCTCTGGACTTATTTACTTATTACTAAGTAATGTAACATCATTATTTCACCGTTAATCCTGTAAGTTATATGTACCTCGACTGCTGCCGCCAGATCGTCTAAGGGTTCCATGTCAACGTCGTCTAGCTTGACGTCCGAGTCTAAGCCGTAGTACCAGGTGAGATCGGGATTGCCGACTTCGGTATGGTATTCGGTCGAAGTGCACTTTCCTGGTGGAGGAGTATTTTTGCCGCGAGCTGCAGCTGAAAAAAACAACAAGTAAGGTCGACCCACCGAATGCAGAACATCTTATGCTGGACATAGATCGTTAACAAGGCGCGCCACTGAGCCCCATTCGGCCCGTCTCCTCCGATTAGTTTCCGCCACTACGCAGTTTCTAGCGCCACCTGGTAGAAGTTTCCCAACGTTTCCCTAGACGCGGCCTCGACTCAAAATTCCGTTTAGTACGACTGGTCCTACAGGCGCAGAATAGTTCCTGCTCATTTCGGTAATGAATGCAGATAAGAAATGTAAATATACAAGCGGAAATCTGTTCATCGCAATAAGTGATTCACACTTTTCACTGTCCCAACCGCTGGCCCATAGTTGTACACTTTAATATTAGTCTACTATGCTATACGAATAAGGAAGGTCACTTCAAACATTTTGAGGACATTACGGATAACTCTAAGGTATACAAGTTTCTGCGTAAAGATTATGCGAAGTAACACGAAACACCTTTGGGTGGCAAAAAATGGCGTGCGTGCAGAATTCGGATCCAGAGCGCATCAGATTCGATCGACGTTCAAATCTCTATAATTTATTTAACTTCCTAATGTAAGTAATACTTGCTAAGTCACTTATTTTCTTTTGAGATATGTTATGTAACTCGTTTATAGAGATCACGCCTGCTGAACAAAAGGTCCCGAGTCCGCTTTTATACGTTACATTTGCGGTGTGCTACCATTTATCACCTTCGTCAAATATACGCCAGTCGGATTAATGTGGTGCTCCATATAACTCCACTTCTTTCTACCGTTGTTGTCGTTGGTTTATAGCACGTAAAACTTTGGGGTCTGGTCGGGTACTGACACACTTGCAAGGCAATGCAACATATGGCAGGGTAAAGGAAATTGTATAATCTATGAACATGTTGAAATGAGCATACACAGGGTTACGGACGCGTGAGACGCACGCATTACCTGTCCTGCTCTGTGGTAACTTGTGATGCTAGCACACAAACTAGTGCACGCATAAATGCACCATAAATGCATCTCGTGCATGTAAAATCTCTAATTAGTTTGTGGTTGCAGTTATATAATTTGGCCGGAACATAGATTGAACACAGTCGATGGCACTAAGTGTTACAAACTTTGGTTATATGAAAAATATGATGATTTTTAACATAATTTGCAGTTTTTGAAATAAAACTTCTTTACGCACTCTTAAACTGGGAAGCAAGCTGGTGAATGCGTAACGAGAAGAGTGACAGGACGAGGCGAACGGAAGTTGAGTGGAAGATATAAGTTAGTGAACATAGAAAGAGAGAGCTACATTTCGTATATAACTGTATTTCAAATGTAGGTACAATGATCGAAAGAAATAAACTCAAAATATTAAATACTGTTTCAAATCTAACATGGCTTATTTATTTTTAACTTAATCTTCTTCATCTGTCACAATATCAAAGAAGTTTTACTTCGATCGCGTGTAAAGGTTACGCGCGTATTTTTTTTACATATTACTCTAATTTTACTATTTGTATGTGTGTGTTCTTGCTCATAAAGCTCAGTCTATGTTGCCACAGATTCGTGTTGACACCGAGCACGGCACAAATCACAAAACATTTTATTTACCCTGAAGCCGGTGTTGATAGATTTAAACTATACATTCACAGAATTTACACATACTTAAAACTTATTCTTATTACTTTTATGCTCCAGAGGCAAAAAAATACTTTTCTACGTACTTTATTTTTGTTTCCTGGATCTTATTGTAAATGAACTTTATTTATATGAGAATAAAATCTTTAAACCTACAAACAGAAATCCCAGGTTCGCAAGTATCCTCACGATCACTTCCTCTGCCAAAGCAAGTGAATTTATAATACGCAAATATGTAACTAATCATACTCTCTTTGCTGTCTATTTTTGTTATATCACTGATAACCTTCATACATATCATAATAATTTTTACCTATATTACATATAGAAAGATTACTTCATATAAAACATTATCTCAGAATGAATGCAAGGTTGCCCTTCTGTGACTTAATTATTTGTAAGATGAATAAAGAGCTTTTGAACTAGAAATCAAACTTCTCATTATCATTTCAATGAATTTGCGAGACGTGACAAACATTTACATATCTAGGTGCAACAAACAGGCAACTCAAAAAAAAATGTTGGAATCTTTTAATTTCCTTTAATATACAGATAATTACATCAGTTTCTACAGATAATGTAAGTCCAATAGAACGTTTAAAATTTAAATTGATGTCTTTAGATTTTATAGATAAATAATTATTTCGTCGGGACACCCGACGAAGGATATGTTGAGTTACGATAGGCTGATGGAGATCTCGACACTACTCCTCTCCGTTCCGTCACTCTTGTTCTGACCTGATGGCAAGTGGTCGCCTACGCGTTGCCAGCTAAAAAGGAAACGAGGGACCTGTTTAATACTAGCTCTCTGACACTGCAGCCGAATAGAACATAAAGGCCATCTCGCGGTACATTCTATGAAGGCGAAAACCAAAAATAAAGCTAGCTCAGATATCCTACTATCATGCAAAGTACTATCGATAAAATTGGGTTATACACAGCTCAGCAAACTATCCATTGTTCAGCAGGGTGCAACACGAAGGGATGTTGGTTTGGACTCAGTAATAGACGGGAGCACTTTACATCCCAATTACATTGGCATCTATAAACGCTTACACTATGCACTATGTTAAACTCATCAATACTAAAGTATCGATTAAAAGGTTTATATCGATTATAGAACATTTCTACTATTTATAAACTTCATGCAATTTACATACTGTATCTAACATTACATTGTGATACTCAGATATAAACATAAAATTAATTAAATTAGTTAAAATATCAGAAATAGGCATCCGATTTGACAGATGGTTGGGTAGCTTTGTACTGTTCTATTGAAGGGAACTGTCCAACGAGAACAACGCATTGGACTTAAAGGTCACCTTTTTACACTTGTTTAAACTTGGGAGAATCAATGTAATCCGATGAAGGAAAGGAACTGTTTTGGGGTTCTGGTGAGATTTCCATAAAACCTAGCCTGGTTGCAGTCAATCATCCCATTGTTCGGGGGCATCGACTGATTTTAAGAGCTGCCCTGGACGCGGGCATCCCGTTAGCCCGTGAAGTAGTGTAATCTCTAACAGTGCCATACGTGGCCAGCTGTCGGCACTTAGAATACCTTTTATGGTTCAAATGCTTCGTGAGCGACTGCACTTTGATCCGCGCAATGACGTCATTAAACGAAATATCCAGCTACAATCGATCAAAGACCCAGATTAGATCAAAGCATGCTAAGATCGAAACGTATTACGCCGGCGATGCGTCGGTCATTCGTGAACAGACGTAGGCATAGAAGACCATACGTTACGTCTAGTTGAACAACGCCGTCAACATTTTGACATGTCTACAGCTGGTTGGCTATGGAATATTCCGATAATTATAGACTATAGACTGCCATACCCTACGTCCATAGACGAAAGGACGCTAGCGTTTTACATTGCTTATTGGGAATAGGACAGTTTTTCCCTAAATTATGGCTTATCTCTATTTGTCTAACCAATAGCGGCATTGGCTGAGCATTCCAAGCCCGCCTGTCAGTCTGCGTGAAGCTGTAAAGGCGGCAAGGGCCAACAGCAAAATGGCCATCGGAAACAAACAAACAATTGCTGCAGATTGAGCAAGTGTCGCATTCTACAAGTGGCACGCTCAGTACGATGAGTTAACGGGAAGAACGCGATGTTATCTGCCTATAATAATAATTGCGTACTGTTCCGAATTTGAACAAAATCTCCCAATTAATATTTAGCGATATTAAGGCGCGCAAAAATCAGTAAGTTTCGGACATACGCAAGACGCTTGAATACGTACAATATCACCCGTAAGTCTAAGTCGCTTTAGGTTGAGGCCGGTGGCGCCAGAGTATCCATCGCTAGTTATATATTACTGTTTATCCCGCTCATCACAGGACAGTGAGCAATTGTTGGTGTGGCATCTAATGCAACGTACACAACGCCCATATTTCCTAAAACTTAGTCTAGAACGTACCTCTTCCACGTCCACCTCGGGGTTTGGGCGCCGGCTTTGCGCCTTTCCCGCCCCTGCCAAGGCCTGTCGTGGAGTGAGCCCTCTTTCTACCACGCTTACTTTCTACTGAGGAGGTGGGCAACAGAGCGTCAATGGATGGGTACTGCAGGTCCGGATAATGGTGATCCTGAACACCCGGAAAGCCGAGTGCAGCCTGGTCACCCTGCAGCTCCTGATTGAACAGCGACTGGTCGTTCTAAAAACACAAGAATTGTTACTTCTTCAGAAGTACAAAATATAATTGCTTCGCAGCGAAGTTTATAAATTGTTAATTATGATGTTAGTTAGCCATTTTTACGTATACTGGAATAATTCTAAATTAATAGAATGTGTTTATGGATATCTGCATAATTTCAAACGTCACTATCATAACCCATAACTATCCCACAGCTGAGCGGATCTACACACATTCAATGTTAAAGAGATGCTTTTGAGAATATTAATGACTCTCAGCGTAAAGTAATCAAACCTGGATACCCCGTGCGAGAGACCTATGTTCAAACCAAAACTAAGTTTACATAACATTTAAAAAAATTACTTACAACTGAGTCCAAGAACGGCAACAAAAAACTATCATTCTGGTCCAGGTCCTGCGGCAATACTATCTGGTCTCCGTCCTCGAGCTGATACAGGTCATCGAAAGTGTCAACATTTAATTCGTCCAAATTGAGCGAAGTATCACAAAACAGGTCTCTGAAGTCCGCACAGTCCAAATTGATATTTAACGCGCTAAGAGCGTTTACGTCGGTCAAAGAAAAATCGTCAATAGGCAAGGGGGGAGTCGAGCTAGTGCACGTCTCGATAGCGGTTTTAAATTTAGGCGTATAGATGCGCCAGTCAATCTCCGGCTCGGTCTTGACCAGATCCAAGTCTGGTTCCTGTATCACCATGGTTTTCGCCTCCTTCTTGA
>DWPQ01002299.1:0-10840 GCA_018251795.1 Perichares adela | reverse complement strand
GGATAAATAATATTTTCAAGTCAGTCCAATTCTTTCTGAGCCTATTCAATACAAATAAACAATCAATCAAATCATTCCTCCTATACTAAATAGATTATATCTATAGAAATCAATAAAATTGGAGTGTCTGATTGTAATATTAAAATAACCGCTTTTCACTAAATGCACATGTATGTATACACGGTACATATTCAAAAATATCATCTTTTACTCTTGATCTAACCTCATAACAATTGACCTGACCTCTTAACAATTAATCTGTCCTCTGTCAATTGGCCTGACCACTGACAATTAACCTGTCTATCAATTGGACTGAACACTGACAATTAACCTGACCTTGAAAGAATTGACCTGACCTTGAAAGAATTGACCTGACTTGTAACAATACAACTCACCTTGTTACAATTGACCTTCCCTTGTAACTTTTGACCTCACCTTGCAATAATTGATGTGACCTTGTAACAATTGACTTGACATGGTAACAGTTGACCAGACCTTGTAACAATTGACCTGACCTTGTATTTTTGACTTCACTTGTAACAATTGACCTAACCTTGTAACGATTGACCTGACCTTGCAACTTTTGACCTGACCACGTAACATTTGACGTAACCTTGTAACTTTTGACCTCACCCTATTGACCTGACCTTGTTACTTTTGACCTCACCTGTAACAATTAACCTGACCATGTAACAATTGACCTGACCTTGTAATTTTTGACCTCACCTTGTAACAAATGACCTGACGTTGTAACTTTTGACTTCACCTTATAACAATTCACCTGACCTTGTAACAATTGACCTGACCTTGTTACAATTGTCCTCAACTCGCAACAATTCACCTGTCTTTGTAATAATTGGACCTGACCTTGTAACAATTGACCTTACATCGTAACAATGGACCTCACGTTGTAACTGAACCCGCTTAACACGCGTAACTGAACGTTGTCTTGCCATATATAAGATTTGTAGTGAATATTTTGGTATTAACAATAGGGGTTGGTGATAGAAGAGTGTGGAGATAAGGGAGTTAAAGAGTTAAAGGTTATACAAAAATAAAAGTATCCCTTATTGCATCAGCTATTTGCAGACCAGTCCAGTCTGCAGTCTGCAGTCCAGTAATTCTAGAGATTAACCGGAACAAATAGGCAGATAGTAAAAGATGATATTTTTGAACATGTACAGTGTATACATACATCGACGCCCCCCGCGAATAATCCGGTAATAGGATATTTCAAATTTTTCAGGAAAAATAAAAAACATAGTTTTAACGATAACTTCGCCGTTAGTTATGTACATAAATTTTTTTCTATACCAAATGAAAGGTTATTTTTTCTGCGACCTAGTTAATGCTACAAAATGATGTAAGCATAAAACAATTCCTTTTAATTTGTATTTTTGACTACTACAATAATAACGCGTTACGGTATTATTCACGGAAATTATTTTTTATACTAAAAATCAGTAGAAAACAGTTATCGTGTTATTCGCTTGCTTAAAAAATTGTTTACATTATACTGTTTTGCCTATTACCGCTCTGTTGGTATATAGTTTTCTGATTAATTATTATAATTTATACTATTGTTTAGTTTATATAATATAACCAGCTGACCCCGCAAACGTTGTTTCGCCATATAAAAGTTGGCGTAAAAAATTAAGGGCTGATGATAGAACGGTGAAAATTGGGGGTTGTATGTATTTTTGGTACCACATCATAAAAAAAATATTAAAAAAAAAGACAATAAAATAAATACTTTGGGCGTGGACCCCCCCTTGTAACTCAGGAGTATAAAAAATAGTTTACAACTTATTCCCAGACCTTACTAAATGTACGTACAAAATTTCATAAAAATCGGTCGAGCCGTTTCGGAGGAGTTTGGCAAATAACACTGTGACACGAGAATTTTATATATTATATAGATGAAGACGCGTCAATCGGAAACTTATTGACGATCACTTTGTTAAAATAATCAGTTTTATATGACGTAGGTACACGTTCCTTCTCGTGTTTCCTTCCTAGTAACTCGTGCACCACTGAGCCGGTACCAGGTTTACGAATATTGTATTACAATTGAACTGTTAAAGTCATGTGAGGGCGTCCGCGGCACCCGCTCCTTAGTGTGCGGCCGCCAATATGTACCAGTTATGTGTTTGTGTGATTATATAGGTTGCGTTAAATTACTTTTGAGAGAATCGTTCGAGTTACGTAGCCCACAGGGAGTCCACTGGTGGGACAGTTGCCACAACACCCATGTTTATGGGTTAATGATGTTCCCGGCGCGTTGCTCGATTAAACCGCAACGTATTAATTATTCCCGATGTAAATTAATGTAATTTCTCGTCTGACCCGGTCGGCGCTAGCCACCTCGGTATCCGCACCGCTTTATCGTTTCCGTCAGGAGTTCATTCATATCAACCTCTGATGTCCTAGTATATTAAAGGTACGTTCGATATCGCTATTGTAAACGGGCAAAACTTTATTAAACATATTTATTTCCATTGTAAATATCAGAGTTGTCAATTAAATATAAACTACTTAAATAGGTGAAACTAAAACATGACGTGACTCGTAGCTCGCAGGAGACGGTCAGTGTTACACGATCGAGCGGTAGGTGCGCGGTGCGCCTCGCTACTACTTCATCATCTATACAAATGTGACGGATCGGTGTGTTTATAAATAACAAAATATCTAATTGAATGCCAATTTAAACAATCACGTGACTGGACGTTTGTAAGTTGTTCACGTCGGTCTCGGCCGTGTATCACATGTCCAATTGGAAATCATCCGTATACAGGCAGTCCTCGTACTTACGGCATGTTATTTTCTCGAAGTACGCGGCCTAATCGAAATTACATTTAAAGGACTCCAAATTAATGAAATTGGTAGTTATTTTTGGTACGTTTGTGTAATTTTAATAACACTGTGGTTTAGGTGGCGTAGTACTTTTCGAATTCACTTAGGTAAGTAATAACAAAAACGGTAAAAGGCGCAAGAAAAACTAATACATTGCGTTCTGATTGTCCGCTGTACATACGTAAACTAAATAAATTCGTCAGCGGCATGCGAGGCGTACTGTTTCTTACTCGGGAAAAGTGATTTCTCATATGCCAGAAGGCGAAGCAGTTGACGTATCTTGAGGCAGTTGACGTGTCAAAACATTGTCCGACGTAACTCAAAACGACGTAAGTCGAGGACTGCCTGTATGCTATTGTATAATTCTTGAAGATCGGAGATTGTTGGTGAAACTAGTAGCGGCTGATTTGAGATCAAGGTTACGCAAATTAATACATGTACAAACGAAATTGTCGAATGTGTTTCGTTACGTATGTATACGTATTTCTATTTACAGTACAGCGATACAATTTGACACACCTTCCCCGTAACTGCACCGGCACACCGGCACACCGGCACACCGGCACACCGGCACACCGGCTCACCGGCTCACCGGCAGTCACTCGGTCATGTTCTCCATACAACGAGCGCCCTGCACACGGCGCCGCATAACTACCTCACATCGCTAACATTCCTCTACAGCAAAGGATACCAACGACGAAAATTAATATTTGTTAATCAATTTTAATATCTTTACAAAACTCGAATTAAAACTCCTCCTTTACTTATTATGGAAATATTCAAATTTGTTTAAAAATGTACGTAAAGTTCGGACGATCAAACAGTACAGAACTCCGTTATAAACATTTTCAAACGCAACAAATTTGTGAAGAGTTATGAGAGGGTGTGTTTTTTCACAGCCCTTGAGAGTTTGGTGTGACGTGGAGGTGAGGGCGCGGAGGGCGCGGAGGACCACTCGACGCTCCGTACTCCTGTTTCAGCTACTTAGTAGAGGAAGCGCTCATGGAAAACGCGGCATATCAGGACACCGTATACATATTATTATACAAAAATATGTTTATACTGTTTAACTGGTGCAACTTACCAAACGTCCTCCACTGGTATTTACTAATGGTAACGTGAATAGGTGTTTGTGTAGTTAGGTAAGTGTCCCACTGTTGGACCTACCTTCGCGTGGATTCTACGAACAATGTCAAATAAAAAGCTCGCGACAACCACGTGACAACCCGTGAATATAAGTTTTGTTTAGCTCAAGGTATCCACTTTCATGCACTCAACCGGAGCTGGGAAAATGTAAGGAAAACTGCGCTCGTATCATTTACGGCAATTCACAGCGAAATGTTTCTACATTTTTATATTGCCGCAGCGGAACAACGTTCAAACATACACTTACTTGTACCTACTAGCTACTGTACACTGTGCGCTGTACACTGTACACTGTACACTGTACGCTGTACACTGTACGCTGTACACTGTACGCTGTACACTGTACACTGTACACTGTACACTGTAGCACGAGGACGCGCAATGTTTAGGTACCCACTCGTACACTGTTACTTCATATACTGTTACTTGTACACACACGTGGTGTCACTTGTGGTCGTCCCGCACATACCTGTAACAAAATAACATTACTCAATCATTTACATATCACAAACAATTGAGAACAACAGAGAATACACGGTGACGGGGAAGTGCATAATAATATTATACATATTTTTTTAACATTATGTTTTAATTTCGTGTGTGCAACGGTTATTAACATATCGTAAGGGACGTGGGATTACATCGCGCATCGGTTTGAATGTTAACGTAGTGACCAATGGGATCGATTTTTGAAATCAACTGAGTGGTGGAGCCGACAACGTGCTGTTCACCGACAGAGTTAACTATTGAGTCGACGAGCTGTTACGACACCTCAAAATGTGATAACACTAAGAAATTTTAGAAATATGAATTAAGAAAATTGAAAAGTTAAATCTGTTTTGTCAAAGTAAAATCCTCAGTAATAACTAAGTAACATTCTTAGATAATTGAATATATGCAAATGATAAAGATGCCGTGAAGCAATCCGTGGTACATTTCGCAATGTATTCGTTGACATCCGTCGGCTGTCCGCCGTCAGTCCGTCACCGGTCATCGTGTCCCGTGAATAGCGCACCGTGCGGTACGGGAGTCCACTCTCTCGTGACCGTGGACGTAACATGGCCATGTTAAGTTAGTAACGCAATGGACATTCGTTACAATTTGAGGTGTAACAGTGAAGATAACCTCGTCTATATATAGTTGCACGGATGTATCGACCTAATAACGATACCTACTGCGTGGTGGTAAAAAAATAACTGAAAACTACAAAACTATAGTAGTAGCCCGTGTATACGTTCCCTGAACCTATGAAGTGTGGAATTATGAAATTGCAACAAGGTGACGATTTTGATCATTATTTATCATAGCGAATTATCTTCCTTTGTACTCGTATATTTGGTGCCAATAAACTTTTAAAAGCAAAAATAGAACCAAAATAATCAATTCATCGGTAACTATTCAGTTTGTACGTCGCTCGTTAGTTTTCAATACGGTTGTGGTTTAATCTGCGGGACGTGTTCGTCTCTCGTCTCGCGAACGACTCGCGGCGAATTAAATGTACCATTAGACAAACCGCGCAGGTGTGATGGATGAAGCCGACGCGCCAGCGAGCTGCAGTATACGAGTGCCATCATGGAGATATAATGCATTCCGGAAATATGTCTACCTGACGACGACTGACGACTGACGACCGACGACCGACGACCGACGACTTCTACGAAACGGTAACTCGACGTACACACTTACATTATTTTGATTGCAATCATTTTTATGTTATTAATTTAATTCTGGTGATTTCCTTTTCACGACTAGAATTTCCCAGAAGAATCCGAGATGTCTGGTACGGGAGGGAACATATTGTTGATACCGATATCTTCGCGAGTTGCCAGCGCGCGGCGCCGCGGTGTTATAAGTAGATAATAACGTTATATACATTATCTATATACAATATCTAAAAGTTAAATAAACATTCCTAATCCCTGGTAATTTACTTAATTATATGGTTAAACCATTATAAAAGGTGTTTATAATATTATATTATTAGAGAGTCAGTTCAGGTCAAATTAGGGGCTTCACTGTACAATTTGGACAATTATAGAGTAATATAGCTGTTTGATATAATAGTCCGTCGAGGGCTCGAGGCCGCCGAAGCGTGTGAACTATTAAAAGAAGGGTTGATTGTCTATTATTTTATTATTACCCCATAATTTTAGAATAAAACAGTTTTAAAAGAAAATAGCATTTTAGGGTAATTAAGGTGTAGAGATGTTTAAAAAACTCAGTGTTTAATTCTATACATGTACAAATTACAGGGCAACAAAAATATATCAATAAAATCGAAACAATTCAAAGAAATAATAAGTAAATGCTCAAAGCTTTAAGTCGTAAAGTTACAGAATATGTAGGTCCAAATGGAAGAAGATTGATAGGCCGCACACAAACTGTGAACGACGTGTTTACCAATATTTACAAAGCTCCGAGTGTGTATCGAGGACCTCCCGATGACAGACTAGAGCAGCATCAACAACTTACGTTGAGTTTTCTTGTAAAAGCTCAGTATAAAAGAGCTGAGGGTGAAGGCCACAGGCTCCGCCAACACCGACACAGATTATAATGTAAATGTATGCAAATGCGTGAAGGGTGCGATGCGCCGCCGCTAAGCGACGGACAATATTTCTCGACGCACAGAAAAATGGCGGCCGCGGTCTCAGATAACGACAGCTTATGTCGTGAAAACGTGAGGCTTTACGCTAAATTGGGGAAACATGACTTGTTTCGAAAATTTCCGAGGGATCCGACGAATGCAAATGGAACGATAGCAACACTCGTCCCATGATAATCCCTATAAATACTTGCGGGAAAACAAAATGGCGAATAACATTTTATTCTGCTACTAAACGGGGTATACGGAAATTGCTATTGCAAACCGCTGATACGATTGTGATAAAATTTCATATAGAACTTGAAGGTTTAGGGGTGAACAAAGGCATTTTTTTTTAGTTTTTTCAGGAATTTCATTGTTTTACGAAATAGGTACATAAAATCCACAAAAATATTGTCCCGGTGTAGCCATTGCTTTTCCGGGCAGGACAAAGACTGCCGAGTCGACTAGTTAGTCATAATTACTCAAACTGATACACCTTCAGTTATCAACAATCAATCAATCCATCTACCGTTAAGTAATTACAAGCACAGAACATATATTTAGTTGCATGCACAATTTTAAACCGGTTTAAGCTCTTGTCAAAAGGGGAATTTCTAAAATAAACAACGTCCAAACATTTATCCCAAGTGTCAATAAAGTTACATTACAACACACGTAATGTTAATGCAGCCCTCGCGAGACGATCCTTGAGACGAAAATAAAAACACAAGTGTATTATTGTCGATCTCAGTTGACGAGTCCCCAGCGGTGGATCATCTGCTAGAACAACACTAAACGTTGTTAGCACGAAGCTCTTTCCGTTTCATTTCTACAACTGCACTACTTGTACAATCCGTTCTACTGGACACAGGATTTCTATCGAGTAGCGCATGCCCCGTGTTAATTATGTAAATGCCGTGTGTGCGCGCTACGCACTAATCACAATATATCGCGAACACCAGCAGTCAGTCCGCCGGGAGCCGCGCCGTCGCCGCGTCGCTCACGACTGCTACTTGCGTAGCACTATCATACTGTTGGAATATCAATACTTTTATGTCAATTTCACTATATTTTTTCAAATTATTATGTCTTGTAACTTTTTTATGTCACAAAAGAAATAATGTTGAAATTATTACAAAGGATCGTAAAATGGATCATTTAATAGAAATCCACAAAAGCACAACAAACAGTGAACCTGTAAAGCTCGGTGTCACTCGCAATAGTCGCAATACCTACTATAGTGTCGCATTGCGACTGCTTAGCGTTACAAATCATACCCCAATAAACCCTTCAAATATGAAAAATCTCAACGTTACATTAAACGAGTGCATCCAAATATATTCGTAATAAAAGAAAAATATTGGATATTTTAAACGCATGTTACTTACAGTTTAATATATTACGGTGCAAACGATTAAATAGGCTCTGAAACATTCACGTCAGTAATAAAAATTATATTAACTTCAATATTTCTTATAATAAATTGTTTGCTGGCAAATTGTCAGCGGAAATAAATTCCTGAACATTATCTTCTCTACACGACGTTCCATTATCATTATTACAATTTGAAGAAGGAAAGTCATAAGCTCACGACGGCGTGGAATAATACACAATAGAGGATATTCATAACTTTTTAAGAGCATAAAGTCCACGGCGGTGACCGAACGCAGTTTTGGCGCGAGTCCAAAATGGCGCTCGTCGCTTGGCGCGTTTTTATTTGTGGTCGACGAAGCGTTACTCGCAACTTTACAACCGACTCCTGATTTATGTTCGGGGCTAATAACAGAAAAGGGATCACTGTGTTATCTTGCCGGTGCGTGCTGGTGACGGCATCTTCGTACATTCGAACATAGTTGTAATGTTATTGATATTTACATTTATTACCCATTTAAATAAATAAAATAATAATATTATTGCATTATATAGCTAAACTAAACATTACACTAGCATGTTTGTTACACTCTATTTCATTATCCACAATAAATGCACCTTAGTCCTCACCATACTAGTGTTGGGATAAATATGGACAATCCGAGCTGAATGAATAGGTAGTAATAACAGTCCAAGAATGCAACGAGAAGTACATACAATATGCAACGAGAAGAACAGGAAATACTAAAGCTAAAAATATTAAACCGACTTACCTACTTCAAAAGTAGGAGTTGAAAGAAGTCGTTTTATATATGTGTTAACTTCATCCTGCTGTCCTATGTTGCAATTAGTTATTGAATGGAATGATAGAACAACTACAGAATAATCCTGAAAAATATCAAAGACGTTGATGTGTATAAATGAATACCTTTTGTAGCAGGACATGAAAGCGGACGCTAGGTACTAAATACAGCAGTATTTTAAGTAAGTAGCGAGTAGCTTTCGGTAATTCGTGTGTAAAAGTTTTTTATTACCCATCCGCAGTATACGGCAGCGAGTCAACTCTTTATTTTACGTTATAAATATGCCAGTTAAAAACTTAGAGGGGGACAATGAGATATCTCCGAGAAAAATATGAAGAAAAGATAAATGAGCGATGACTTAATTTGAAAGCATAAGTGTACCTACATCTCAGAAATACAGGGAGATAATTAACACGAGATGGGGGTTTCTGAGAATTGTAGTGTAACATTATTATTTAATGATAAGAATGATACAAATGACTCATAATAATATGCTTAATGTTAAATTATTTGATTCAATTCTTATTTGCAAATGACACAAAAATTAATAGTTGTTGTAAACATTTCACAAATATTTAGACACCCGTGGTTTACCGGTGTTATAACAACATATTGTTTAGCACATATTAAAATTTCATCAAAGCACGATGATGGCAAAATGTTAAAAAAGTCAAGACAAAAGTGAATAAAACGAACGATGAATTCGTTAGCGACACGCACTGATATACAATCGGTTTGAATGCGATCCATTAGTCTTGTTGTCGGGATGTCGACCCTAAATATTTGAAACGAAAATACTTACTCCAAATAAAGTCTGAGCTGTGACTGGAATGAATGAATCCGTACAAAAGCTCGACTCAGAAAAATATTTATGAATAATATTATTAATGTAACAGTGGTCATGCAACTGAAATCCTATTATAAGTTGAATTATATGCATGTAGTGATATTTTTGACTGAACCGTGAAACGTGTCACTCGCTTGACCTCGCTCCGTACAATATATCCTCCGATAATAATCGGAGTGAACTTTTGAAATTCTGTTTTTGTTATATTAGCACAACAAAAACAAAGCTCTTGCTGCTGTCTAAAACAACATTTTCTATTTCCAAGAGGAAACAATTAAAGTCTTACGATCGCGTTAATGAGATTTTTGCGGAAATAGCAGACTGCACAAAAAGCTATAATTTAATGACCAACGATTTAGTGAATGTAGACTTCGGGTTTTATTCCAGCTTTTAAAGTCTCTGCGTCGTCGGTTTATGAATACTAATTTAGAGATATACCATTTGAATGAAAGTTTGATGCTCCGGTCGGGACGAGCTCCAATATCGGGAGGTACATCCGCTTCCTCCGCATCATGAATTCGGAAATCAAAGACGTTGCAGCAATCGATTGGATTCGTCTCGAGAGCCAGCGTCGCGTGGAAAGCTCCATTGATTCACTTATCTCATTTACACAAGTGTGTGATTAAACTGTTTAGAAAGTAAGATAAATTTAGGGCGAATACAGTGGTTTCGTCAAGTTACGGATAGATTTTATTAGGCTTTCCAAATCATTTTGAAGATCGCTTATCTTTTTTAAAAATAAGAATGCAGCCACCTTGATAGTTGTTCGAAACCTTAGAAATCGAACCAAAATTGGTAAATAGCATTTTATTTGCGTCCGAGATTCAAGAACATGATACAGGTACTGAGGGTATGGAAATTCTTTAGATAAACGGTTCAATATGGCATCGGAACAGAATAAGATGAGGCACTTGTCCAACTAACAATTTGTGTTTCATTGTATAGTTTCGATCTATGGTTTCACTCTAGTAGTTCGTGTAATGTAAATGTAATTTTTGTTCATCCATAGTAGTGGCTGACGATGCATGTTGTCCTGTCTCTCGAACGCGGTCTCTTATAAAAGTTAAAAATAGTTTTCATTCGATTCCAGAGCAAATTTTAGCATTTACAAATACAAATACAAATATTGTTTATTGTGCACATAGGAAAATACAGTTGCTTGTTTACAGATTCGTGAGGTAAAAAATGTTACACAAAAGGCGGTCTTATCGCTCAGCAGCGATCTCTACCAGACAA